>JAQIYI010000843.1:0-15064 GCA_034700265.1 Polyzonium germanicum | reverse complement strand
AGTTGCTAGTTTTCGCTGCGAATTATGTTAAAACAGCTTTAGGTGGCGCTCGTAGCGGCTACGACTGAACTAAATAAATGGAACAGGAATTATCCAGCGATTAGTTTAACTAGGCTATTAGCGTGTACCTCTAATAATGTCCGAGCAAGAGTGACACGTAGGTCGTAACAAGTGCCATGAGCAGCTGGACTGCTAGACTGACTGAAGAGGCGCGTCATGTCACACCCTGTACATGGCCAGCATATTAAGAGAGACTTGTCCATGGTCGCGTTAATTTCGTTTTCCATTGGCGCAATGGACCCATTGATTGCACAAGGCGGAGATGGAGGGGGACACCCGAATGCGAGGAAAAAGTAGCCTATTTTCTGCGAACGACAGCAACTAAATCAAAGCATTTCCACTTGCAACTAGTGAGCGGCAAACGACGTAGTAGGCGAACATGTCACTCCGCAACTAGACGCCCATAGAGAAGCGAAAAAAGCGAAAGAAAAACACTGCGACGAGGAAATTCTAGTCGTTAAGTTAGGTTAGAAGTTAGTGGGAGTTAGGTTACCGTGCAGCCGAGTCAGGCGAAGCCTGCACGGCTCTACGTGTCACAATCTCCAGTTTAAATGAACTCTCGGTTTAGAGGCTGGTTCGCCGAGTTAGCATTGGGCCTAGCGCGGCACGCCGACGTCACGTGGGCTCATTTCGGCGTCGTGGCGGCATTTCGCGTCGCAATTTATCTGAGGCCGCGCGACACGCACATAAACGCAAGTGTCCAAAAGCGAAAACTCGATTGGACGCCAGAAAGAAAGAAAAAACAAAAGAAGCGAAAGAAAATACGGTCATCAATTGTACGTGCGAGAAACATAATAAAGAAAAAAAAGCTGAAAAAGGAAGACAAAAACGTCAAACACAAACGCGGTGGCGACGACCACGCTGACGCTGAAATACGCCCGCATTATCGGAACAATTGAATGGCGCGAATGGATGAAATATTATACACGGTGAGCGAATAGAATAAAAAATAAAGATTAGGCTTGCACGACAGGCGAAATGTATTTATATGGAGGATGGCAACGATCATTTATTTGCTCGCCAGAAAGAATAAAATAAAATAGAAATTCCTGGATGGCGTCAAATGTGCATTCAATACCGGCGAATCCAGCTTTCTTTAAAAGGATTTCATTTCATGCGGCCAGAAATATTATTGTCACGTTTGGAGCCATTCATGTTGAACCACGTTAAGGAGCGCCGCGAATGGTCAACCATTTTGCTGCCACATGAGCATTAAAGGCGCGCGCTCAATGCAAAGCCAAAAGCTGCACTCGTTGGGCAAAGACGCCTATCTTAACCAGTTCCATGGCTCCCTGTCTTCCGCTTTCCCAATGAAAGCAAAGCGATGGAAATTAAGCTAGTTGAAGCAAGTGCAATAGAATATGGACGCGCAAAGAATAAAGCTTGACGCGAGTTCATGCCGCGTGTTTTAGCTGCAGGTTCATGGATTGCACGTCGCTACGATAAGCTTGGCGCTGGCGTAGAAATTACGCAGAGCCCCTTACAAGGGAGGCAATCACTGCAAGCGTTCTCTTCGCTCAGGATTTCAGTTGAAGGGAACGACGCTCAACAAACAGGAATGCTGCCTAGACCTACTGTTTGGACAACCTGATTTACCAATTGGGGGAAATGAACCAGCCTATCTAATCTAATCCGGTTTCAAATTAGTGGGATAAAAATTGAAAAAATGTAGATTCAAAGTATGAACAGCACGTCGCATTTGAAGGCACTTAAATATGTAGGTCTAACATAAGATTCAAATTTAGAGTTAAAGCTAGGCCCATGCTTACAGATGGGCCTGTTAAAATCACAAAAGCTGAATGTGAAGGCGTTTTCTTGCTTGCGTGCGACCGAGCGATGTTTCCTGTCGCCATTACCGCGTCAAAGTGACGCGCAGAGATTAATTATTAAAATTCATTAAATGTGCGAAGAAAGCTATTAGTCGCCTACTGCATGCCTGCAACGCTTTTGACGCGACAGTTTCTTCGCAAAAATCGTGGAAGGCGTTCGTTGTTTGTGGAGGTGACGATGGAGGGAGACCAGCTGGGCCACCGTTGATCATCCGAACATTTATTAGAAACGGCCCTCGAACGTAACCTTTTAAAAGATTCGACATGAATTTTCCATTTCGCATTTATACTCATAAAAGTCATCCGTAAGTGACATCAAAAATGACTTCTCCCATATAAAAAAGCAGAATAAAATAAAATCCACATTTGCAGCCGCCCGCTCGCAGGGCGCGACCCACCCAGCCTTAAATATTCCCTCCATGTGAACGGCACATGTACACAGTCACTCAGGCCTATTTCTATATCCATAGATTGCAGAAACAACAACAAAGGAAACTGCGCTAGGCCTGCCGTGTATAGGCCTACTTTGGATGCGGGCTAAAATGACGTGTAAACACACACATAAATGCGTTTTTTCCTGCTTTTCCTCGTAAATGCATTTCGCATGTGTGTGTGTGTGTCCGATAAATGTGTGCTCGAATGGCCGAGCGAACGGCCATGTGCGTGTCCGTGGGCGAGACCCATAAATAGCTGCCAAGCGCAGAGAGCGAGCGAGCGAAAAAGAAAAATGGCCGCCACAGTTTTTGAAATCCCCAAAGGGCACGCATAGCACATGAGTTTCTGAGCTATCGAGAATAATTCACTTTTATTTCAAGCCCGCCCCTGCCTCTGACGAATGGGAGCAGATAACGTCCTATGCGAGCGACGTCATCCAGGCCCACTGGGCTTTCAGAGCTTGAGTGAAAACGATCTAACCGACTACCATTTATATTAACTAGGTGGCACACGACCTGTCCGCAAGCGGACAAATGTGCTGCAAAATGAGTTTGAAAATATATTTTAAGCGGCCTTGGTTGCAGCCTCGCACTAAGCTGCGTCAAAAAACTGCTCGTTAGATGGCGCTGATAGTCCGACCTGAGCAGCGCCCTCTCTCAACAGCCAATTAAGAGTTTAAATTATATTATCTATGAAAAAGCAGACGTCCACTTACTGACGAGCGTCGTGTAGTCGGACTTTGAGCGGCCGTAGAAGGGCACGTCGCACGCTTCGTTCGGATAGCGGCTCAAATCGCCTAAATTAAACATTAAATTTAAATGAGTCGACTCACTGATTGAGGCCCTTGAATCTTAAGCATCGTTGATTCAATCGAGTGAATTAATTATGAACAATCGATGCAATCAGAATTGCAGGCGGAATGCGGCTAAGGATTGGATTGCCAGCAAGCAACTCGACTCAACCTTTTGTCCAACAAGCTATGACAAGAGATTTCGTCGCGGGTCGCGCGCTAAGATTGCACACCGCGAGTCGGTTATAAGGAAAACTTGAACGCGACTCGAGACTGTCTTTCCAATCAATCCTATGGAGTTATAAACAAGTCTCAAGTCGGGTTCAAGTTTCCCTCCTAACTGTTGGACGTAGACGTTGAGAAGCATGGCAGCCATCAAGTAATGTCACCTTTTTGAACTTCCATGACGTGACCTCCTCGCCTGACGAAACTCATGCACATGTAGCCACTGGCACTGTTCACGGAAATCAATAGTATAGTTTTATGGAGATGCATTCAAGTGTAGGCTAACTTAGATTGATAAACAGACCATCCCATGATGACGTGGGTGACGTAGGTGGAGGCTCTGATCTCCTCCAGACATCGCACTTGAGCCAGATGACCAGCAGCCGCAGCCCCAGCCGTCGTCGTCGTCATCGTCGCCCCGCTCTTGGTCTCGTCGTGCACGGTGAACGTGTGGTTGTTGCGTCGGCCGAACACGTACGTCTCGAAGCCGTCCAGCCGGTGCCAACGGTGTCCATGGATCGCCCACGATGGGAACTGGCATCCGGATGGCGGATAACTCGCTGTTGGTGGATAAAACAAAACGCACCTTTACTATTATTATTAATATTAATTTATTAAGCCAACAAGAAGCACAAGGCCCGTGCGTGCCAATAAGGAAAATGAAATTATTTACAGTTTCACATTATAATACATATTCCCACGCACAAGCAATGGCTTATGTGGGACCCCTCCCAAAATAAATTAAATAAATTAAAAAATAAATTTTAATAAATTTAAATATTCACATATTTAGGCGACACTGGTTTGATTTTGCACTTGATTGAATTCACCCGAGGTACGAACCGAAAAACAGTTCGAACGGGCTAACGTCCTAGCTAATGGGCCTACGGGAAGTTGTATCGACGACGGTCGTGTACATTTTAAGTTTACCTATTATTATCAGACTTATGGCAATTCAGTCAAATTCAAAGGAATTTGTCTTTAATTTATCGTTCCCCGTGGTCTACATAGAGTGTATTTGACAAATTAAGCCACCATACTGCTGCAGTCAAATGTGAACTGCGTCGATAAATGAGCCTAATTGAATTTGCGAATCGGCAATAGTTCATCACTGTCGAGGCCTAATGCGCACCTGTGATTATTATTATAATAATTTGTCCACGGGATCATCCAACACGACTAGTTGGATCGCAACACGCGATGCGAACAAAGGATCGAGGTGCGCCGAAAAGAAGCCATGATTTAAGGCCTGACGCGCGGCCATTTGGCGGCAGAGAAATCACCAGTCCACCGCAAAGAGATTAAGAACAGGAGGCCCAAGTGAGCGAGTGGGCCGCGGGCCCAGCTCGACTGCAAGTGTGGCCCTTTCATGTTTTAATGCGCTTTCTTTCATTGCAACTAAAATTAATAGTGCGCGAGTAGCGCGCAAGTCATTTGATAACTTTCTCTGACTGATGAATGGCCGCGCATGCAAACAACAGAAAAACACCGGAAAGGACGTTAAAAAATCTTTTGATGTTTGCAGGTGGCTAGGCCTTGGCTGAGCTGTGCGCAGTCATGCAAAGGTGCGTGCCCGGCGGCCACTGTGGATGGGCGGCGTTTGGACTTCAAGGAGCAACCGTGGGCCCAGGCCCAGTGGTGCGCACGCCGTAATTGCGAGGCGTGGACCGACCTGCCGTTCGTTTTTCACTCTCAAAAGTCAGAAGGACGTCGGGCCATAAGTCAGCCCGAGCAAAAGTGTGCAAAAGCAGACGACGAACTGTTTTGCGTGAACTTACATGTTAAAGCATTAAAAAAATAGCGTAGTGGTTGGCCTACAATTAAATCGATATTATCGTTTCGGGTTTTCATCATTTACGAAGAATAATAATTCCCATCGTACTATAACGCGCCAACGCGTATCTAATTAGCCTGGCTGGATTTATTTTATGCGTTCACATTAAAAGCCATCTAAGCTACGCACGAGCAACGCAGCAAAGATAACAAAAAGGTTGCTTATTTTAGGCCGCATCTTTCGCTCGAGGTTCGAGTTTTTGCGGTTAAAACATAAACTAACTAACTAAAACTAGCCAAATAATTGATAGTTTTAAGATGCTAGCAGTGATTGCCTACCACCAAAACTTTAATTTTGTTTTGCTTTAAGATTTCAATGGAAATGAATATTGGCAGAGAGACTGGTGGCGCCACCTGCACTCTGCCTGGATTTTAAGAGTGTTGGATGATGAAATCAAAACGTCAACACCCACCCGTGGCTGTTGGCCAGATAGAAAGCAAGGGGCTGACGCGCACGGCATGCGATCCGTTCATTATCCCTCGGCTCCCCTTTGCGCCCCCCTAAGGTAACCTCACTTAGCGTCACTCTGAGCACTTGATTCACGTGAAATGCACAAACCCATGTTTGCGCAATCGGCACGCAATAAAGTATGAAAAGCCGAGATGAAAATATCAACAGTAATTTCTACTGTTTTTTTTTCGCTCAATTTTCCCTTTAGTGGCTCAAAATGCAATTCTAGGTGGGCAAAGGAGAAAAAAGGTGGCAAATCTCACACGCACTAAAGTATGAAAGCGTATTAGTGCAATTGGTCCGCCATTGAACAACATTTGAGTCGGATGGCGGCACGAACCGGGGCAACCAGCCATGGCTACTGATTGTGGGTGGGGTTGACATAAAGCCGCTGGCTGGATCGCTTTGATGATGAAAGGCAATTCAAAATATATACGGCACGCAAAACAAGAGCAAGAAAAAAATAAAAGAAAAATCATAACAGTAGTAATAACAATAATTGGTGATTGGGCCTGCTAGCATGCACTGAGGGAGAGCCGGGCAATGTGAATTCGTGCGGTCAAGAATGAAAATTACGGGCGGAGACAAAATCCCCCCCCCCCTTCCTTTGCGGTTGCGGAATTTTTTAACTGCTAAATTTTCTTTAGGCCTAACACAAAGTAGGCCTAGAGCATGAATAGGCCCAGATCAGAGGGCGGGGAAAGGGATGAAATGAAAATGACAGCACGAAACATTTTACTCTCGCAATCGACTCTGATAAGTGCTTTTGTTGCAGTGGGAGGGGGGGGGGAGCGGGCTCTCCCACACCCATCACAGGATTTATTTTTAGACAGGAGGGGAGGTTTGAAAAGTGAAATTCAAAGAGAACAAAGAAACGGTTTGATTGACGGCTCCTTCAATGCGCGGTGGCCTTCTGCACCCCCGCCAAAAATGCGCGTCATTTAATCCACATCAGTTGATCGCCATCAACGGAGCATTTTTAATAAGAAAGAATTTCATTTCAAACTATGTTTTTGCATTTTTTTGCACTAATTAAAAAGAACAAAAGACGACGAGGAAACTGTCAGTCACTCACTCACTCAGCATTATTCATAGGATACCAGTAAATAAAACAAAGAATATAATAAATTATATAGGCCTAAAGCGTCCAATAAGACAGGCAGGTTTTGAGCAAACCCATTGCCTAAATAAAATAAAATAAGTAACAAATAATTAGCGTACTTCCTGAATTTCGAGAGAAATTTCAATAAACTTTGACCGGCATTTCCTAGATTGCTTGGCAACATGAGATTTTCAGGATTTTTATCAACGTTTTAAGATTTGCCAGCAGAGTTTTGGCTATCAAAGGAAATTATTTATTCATTTGACACATAAAACGCAATAGGAAGAAGGTTCTCTATTTGAATTTTGTAATTTCTAAATTTTAATAAATTTTATCGTTTTTATAAAAATGAAAATGTTAATTTTTTGGCTTTTTAATTTAATTGCTTCGCTCTTCCCGAGCTCAATTGAAGGTGATTTATAACTAACTAGGCCTATGCGACTGTCGTCTTAAATGTATCGCCCACTCGAACCTCTTTTAAACTGTAGTCACAACAGCAAGGAAATCGCAATTCGGCATGCTATATGGTGAATACCGAAAACAAATGTAAATTGCGAAATCACCCTTTAACACGAGATAAGGCCGCGAAGCCATCAGACGCGGATGCGCTGCAAAGTCAAAGATACAGTTAGGCTTATCGGCCTCAAATTCGAATGTGGATTTGCATCGTTGGTTTTATTACCTATTTGGATTAGAATAATGAGCGAACAAAGGGGTGTATGGTGGGCGATATTCTCTCCATCTCCACTGTGATTGGCTAAACTAAACCGGAAATAAAATTCTCTCCTTAGTCAGCGAGTGCGTGGGTTGCTTTTTTGTATATTTGTTATTTTTTATCCTAAGGCCTAAATATAATATAAGATACCAGAAAAAAGATGAACCCTCCGTCCCCCCCCCCTCTACGCTCACTCAAACAATCGCTTGCTTCGCTCGCTCGGACAATCAACTAATATTAAATAGGATGAAAACCATTAAGCTGCCCTTTTTATGACCAGTCTAACAAAAAAATGCATTGTCCCCCCTCGAAATAAAAGCAAAATATTATTGTTTTGCGTTTTTCTAATATGAATGTCCTCCTTTAAGCCAAAAAGTCGCGAAACGAAAAACAAAAGAAATTACGCACGAGATTTTCCAAAAAAGCAAAACACCGACGATGGGTGACACCGCGTCACGTGACAGGCCTCGCCCCCGGGCGCCCCTAAGTTGCTTTGAAAGCTCAGCCTGAGCCACCCGTTTCCACCCACTCAACCGCTCAAGTTTGCTGCTGAAGCCAGAAAACAAATAGTGTTGCCTGAATATTGAGTGGGAAATTATGTCGTCGCAGCGCATAATGTATAGCAGCTGATGGAGGCTGCAAGCTGGAACCGCTCCGGTCTCAATTAGCGGGCCGACTCAAATCCCATCAAGAAACGTCATTTCTCATGCATTTACTTTTTAAGTCTTTCTCTCTGTTCGTTTGTTTGTTTGTTTGTTTGTCTTCTTTTGTTTGAGGCTTTTTTCCCCTGCACTCTGAAGGCCTAAATAAATAAATTGCGGTGAATTAGACGACGTTTCCCAACAACAAACAAACAAAGAAAACGCGGCGGTGCCGACGTAAGCAAGGGCGAACGTGCGCGCGACTTCCAAAAGCCCACAAATTATGATGATCGAGGCTTCCATTAAAACGGAAGAAAAATGATGATGTCCTCCGGAAGCTCAAATAAAGCGAGCAGCCGAGTCCTACACGCACACCCAATATCATCATCATCATCATCATCGTCGTCGGCATGTTAATGTTGATGTTGAAAAATTAAGAAAGTCAGGACAATCCGCGTCCCCGCATTGTTTTTTTCTGCGTACCTTATCAAAATGAGATTTTTTTCTATTCTTCTCCCATGATGGCCGGATTTTTTCCTTTCTTTCTAAACATAAATTATGCTGCCGTGAGTAAAAAAACAACTGAGCCTAATTACATGTACTGTAGGCGTACACGAAATCACTTCCTGCGCCACCCCCAAAAAACCGTCCAATAATATTGAACCCCCAAAAGTAATAATAATAATGATAATAAAAACACCACGACGTTGTACGACGTGCTCTGAATGCGGATTTATCAGACACTTGAAATAGAAATTTTTTCTTTTTCACTTTCTTAGGCTCTCGTGAAATCTAGTTCCGATTTTATTGCGTGACCATTCGATGGCGAACCCAAAATAATGGGCAGAAAAGCAAATTTGGCGCAAGCCAACTCAAATAATATTTGCCTCAATCAGCATTCGTGCGTGAACTCTTATCTACTACTGTATTAGAAATCCCCGTTTTCATGACCTTCATTCACCTTGACCTTGAATGGATTTGAGAATGCAGTTTCTTAGGAAACACAATCGCCCCTTAGACAAAGGCAATCACTGAAATCTCGCTATCTTATTCAAGCTTGAAGTCTTAATTTTAATGAGAATTTCTTCATTTGTAATGAGGACCCCATTGTAAGCCTTCAATTTTGGATTTTAGCTTAAAGGTTTTGGAAAGAGACGTTGCGCAGTCCGCAATTTGCGCCCAAGAATTTCTAGCGCAAGCTACGTAACTTGATCGTTATTTCAACGGGAGGACGTTGACTCACCGCGGTAGAACTTCATCATTTTGGGTCCTTCGGTGGGCGAGACGAGGCCGGAACAGGTGGCGTCGCCCGACTGCGCCATGTAGTACATCTGCTTGGTCTTGGAGAACATCTGCGAGGCGGACAAAAGAAAGGTTAGACGGGCAAGAAAATGAACTGGGACAAAGGCAGGAGGAAACACGAAACGAACTGATTTTCACGCAAAGCTTTTATGGATGCGTCCATGAAAGCCTAATATGAAAAGTAAGCATTTTCTACGGAGGCGCGCCTGACCATCTCCATTTTCATTCATTTATTCACCAAAATGCGTGACACATGTTTGTTATTTTTGTTCGCCATTTTGGTGCGCGCCATCTTAATGTTCGCCTATCCAATTGTCCAATTCGTTTTGGCGGCAACAATCGTGTGGCATTTCATCTTTTATTCGTCTGCCACTATGCTTCATATATAGTAATAATGGCCTAGCATGATTCTTATTATTCTGAAAAAATATTAATTTTTTCACGCCATTTTTTAAGTCTCCCGACCATTTTTCCATTATGATTTTTATATTGTAGATTTTGTCATCTTTTCGAGGGTCATCAACATTGGATAATCATCGCGATGAGCACAAAAAAGAAACAAGATGGCGCCAACAGCGGCGCAGATTAGCAATCATTCTGGCGACACAACGTTTCAACGAAATGCAGAAAACGCCGGCGGCGGAACAGTGCAGGCGACAAATAGCGAAGAGCTTGATTGGAGGGTGATTTTAATCGTTCGGGGGAGCGGCGAACGCCCACTAGACTCCTGCGATATTGGTAGCCCGGAGCTAGAAGAGGAACCAGCCCGGCTCCAGTGCATTGTGCAGTACTGAGTGCGGCGTACTGTTTGCATGGGACCAATTAGGCTGAGCTAACCTGGGCGAGAGTGCACGCGGCACACAATGCTCAAGTGGATATTCTGTAGGCCCGGCGAATGGATGGCAGACAAAACGGGAGAAATGAAGGGGAAAGCCCCGAGGTCATTCGTTATGCGCACAGTGACATAGGCCTCGTGACGGTGCAGTCGAGAGCAAAGCAAATTGGTGCCTGCCTAAAATTAAAACGAAACTGGGATGTAACTGTCACACAGCCCTTAACGGCCTCAACGAAACAGCAGAGCTCAAACTCTATTCTGGCGCCAACTAGCTATCACTGCATTTTTTAAACAGGCTAACTAATCTGACTGTATTGATTAATTAACTTAAGCCCGCCCAAATAATCACGAGCCTCATCTCGCGAAACAACAGCAATAAATGAGTGCTAGATGACGTCATGTGCAGACCTACGATGTATAAAAACAACTTAACTAAGAAAAAACATTAATAATAATAATAATTAAAAACAGTAAAAGAATAATTAACAAAGTAAAATGTAATTAAAAAGCTTTCAGTGATTGCCTACTTGAAGGGGCTATTTATGAGAAATCCATTACTCAGAAGAGGGAGTCCAAGTCTTAGGCTGGTATCACTAGCCAGCGACTTGAGCGTTCCTCGAGTGGTTCTCCAGCATTCTCAATCTAGATTGACTCGAGCCTGAGTCGTGCTGGAGTAAGGATTCTGTTCACTAGCCTAGAAATTTCGCGGCTCATTTGAGAATTTGGAAATCGATGTAGTTTACATCGATGGCCCCAATGTGACTTTGAGCGGAAGCGAGTCTAGTTGAAGCCGCGCGATCGGATGAATGGTCGTGCGACGACTGGGGGCGCCCTTATGAATAATTCGCCGCAATTAGTTGCGCCGTCCGAGCGTACGTCGCTCCGCTAAATAGGCCTCGGGCAAAACTCCTTTGTCTGCCGCACCGCATATTTTCAGTTCTGTCTGTTGGCTGCAGGAAAACTTGGAAGTTGGGCGAGAGAGTCAGCGAAATAAAAGTCTTTCAGGCAAAGGGGTGGGCTGAGGGAGGGGAGGGGCGCCTGGCCAACTTATATTAATGATGATGGCGCTTAATGTCAATTCCCCTCGGAGACCGGCCGACTGAATGTGTTTGTGTGTGTGGCACTGCTGCAGCTGTGCCGAAGACAAACGCTGCACACCCAGAGCATCATCATCATCATCGTCTGAAGACTCAAGAAACAGGCCTAAGGGTGAAGCAGACGAATCTAGCGCTTCATTGATTTTATATTTGTGCAGAGTTTCACATGCGTATCTCTACATCGCTTTTGCATTTCTGCATAATCTTTCAGCTTGTTTTTAAATAGATTTAATATTTCTGCATATTTTGACCTGCTTTTTGTGTTTCTGCGTACTTCATCGTAAGATTTTATATTATTTTTGTTTATTTTTACATAGTTTTATATTCTCCCTTTTTATTTTATTCAAAAATTCTAGGGATGGTTTTGAGTTACCGGGTTTATCTGGAGAAACTATTTTTAATAAACATGGTTTTTGGTTTTTACTACGAAAAACCCTAAAACCCAAGAATTTAAGTCATGGTTTTTGCTCTTAAAATAGAGCATCATTATCTTAAAAAAAATTAAAAATTGGTGAAAAACTAAAAACCACTTTATTTTTTGGTTTATTCCATCATTAACAAATTCTATATTTGCATTTTGCATATTTTTTACAAGTGATTAGTCCAGTGATGAGTTCGCTTGCAAATATTAAGCGTATTTCTCAGCATGAATGATTCCGTGTGAAACCGGCTTAGAGGGGAGCCGGGTCGAAGGGGGTGAGCCGCGATTCCATTTAACGATCGCAAGCAGCGACGCTTCGCAGCCAGCTCAGCTGCGCCGATCGTCGTCGTCATGATCATCATCATCGTCATGATCATTATTATACGGTGGCAGCACCCCCACCGGAACAGCGCAGCCTCGCTTTGCTTCGCTCGGCGTCAATGGAAACAATCTTATCTCAATAGCAGTTTAGCATCGTTTATATAAATTATTGTGCGCCCGAAATGCAGTCATTCATGCCGGAAGAAAGAAAGGATGGTTAAAAAGCCTCCTTCTCTGGATACAGGGCTGGCAAGGGGGCTCGGCCCTCCCACAATCGCTCGAGAACAGACAGAGGCCCATGCATAATTTAGGACGGAACGGGGGGGGGGGGGCGCTCGAGCCCAGCATCGCGGCATCAATTATCCGCCTGGTGTCGTGTCCGCCACCGCCGTTCATTGTTCCGCGTCGTCCAGATTGCAAACGGACGGACGGACGGACCGACAGACACAAAGGCCTCTATCTCGATCGCCGTCGTCTCTCCATTCAGCCACAAACAGGCACAAAATACACAATCGTTGGCTTTGAGATCTTCTGCCGCCAACACATAACTTCGCCCCTCAACACCCACATGGGCCTATCGCCCAAAATGAACGTCGTGACGAGCAACCGCAAACAACGAATCGGAATGACGGCAGTCGTTATCGGCGCTCCCTGGCGGCTGCGCTCCGCAGCCATCATGGCCTATTTATTAGTTAGGCCCGCGCTACTTATTAGGCCCTATTACTGAACACCACTATCTGCTGTACGCGAAGCGGACAGATAACCTATTGACACGCTGTGCAAACACAGTTGAGCAATCACACATAGGACGTGAGGTGTAATTTAAAGGGGCGCGCCAGCGATTTTCAAAACGAAAACTCAACTGTTCGTTCGATCGACCAACATTTGATTTATCCATGAAAAGGATTTAAATTATTTTATTCCTTTCGTATTTAATCCGCAATCAAAAACGCTAGGCGAAAACCGCATGGGAGCCGCCATCTTGATTTTAGCGGACCGTTGATTCCGGTTTTATTCCGTTGTCTACGCTCATCGAAGGCGCATGACGCGGGTGCACGTGAGACGCCAGAGAATGTCACGTGGCGCATCGCCGGAAGTAATGGTGTGCCATTTTATTTCAAATAAATGCTTAAAACGTAGGCCTACATTAGATTGTGGAAAAAAAGGCTAAAAAATAACTTCTTTGCCAATAAAGTGATCGGGAAAAGCTAAATGTAAAAAAGTCAAGACTAATTGTCGCCTCCCCTTTAAGCTTTATGCGTTACGTTTGACGACGTGAGTTTTCTTCTATTATTGACGTTCCTCTTGAACTTAAAGGAACAATAACAATCAGTTTGAAAAATCCTGTATATAGATAAAACTCGCTATTTACTTTGAAAATGTATTAATTGGTTCTGCAGTGCCACTCAGCCAAACATGCAAAAAAGATTGAAATTGAGTCAGCAGTCGACGCGATCGATTTGGCGCGATTTTAACTTCCGCTTAAGTTTCTCCACTTCTCATACGCTAGCAGACGGCGCCACCGTCAGAATAATCGACGGGCAACCGCCACAGAAGAAAAACGTCATTTGGGCGCAAATTGTTAAATTCAAAAATAACGGGCATTGTTGAGTTAGCTAAAATAATAAATCAACTGGAATAGGCCAATAAAACATAAGGTCAAAGCGATTGCGTGGCTCCTTTAAAAGGCTTAAAAGACAACAGTAGTTGACTTGACAGTGCGCACTGAAAGGCGTAATTAATTCAGACGTCCTTGTTTAAACTGCTCGCTAACTACTAATGGCAGCGGGATTGCAGGAATCGCGCGTTTCACATTTGACACTGCCTGTGCGCCGCCCTGAAGACCAATTTAAGCGTTTCCGAGTCTGAGCCGCTCATTTGCATTTAATTTTTAAGAAGATTGCCAGAAATAGCATATATTTCACATTGTAACGTCTGCGCTCTTGCGCATTTGCACAGTGCTGGCACTCGGCCAACATTTTTAATTTTGTTTCTTTCGCTTTTTCTTTTTCGCAAATTCGCCGCCAGCGAAAATCCTACGGATTATTCGGTCATTAACGAGCATATAACTATAACCATACAGCTTACTCCATTATTATTACGGCTGAGAAGTAGGCCTAATGCGCACATTGCACATCGATAGGGTGTGTCTGTCTGAGAGTCTGCTCGAAGGGGCGGAGTTTCTTTTTTATTTCGTTTGCTCGACGCCATAAATTCGCTAATAACATGGCCCTCGCGGTCATAGGCCTATATTGGAGAGTGCGATCTGCATTCGCATCGTGCATGATAGGGCTAGGCCAAGCATGCGCAACCTAAGGCCCGCGTGCCGAATCCGGCCCTCCCTGCATCTCGACAAATGAATGAGGAATACAATTAACGACGAAATTGTCGAAAAATGTACAAATTGTAAAAGAGCCGAAATTGTCAAAATCGCACAAAATAGATTCGTCGCTCGGCCAATGATAAAACTCTCTCAAAAAAAGGCCCGCAAAGGTTAAATAATATGCCGAATCCCCTTTACTCGATTTTGTTGACTCGCCCACAAGATATTTCCCCCTAATGGCTGCTAGCAGACGACGCTCATTTCTGGTTTAGGCCTGGTGGTGGCCCATCACGACAAAGAGTTTGCTCATGCTGGATGTACAGTGGCACGGACCAGTGCACACTGGCACGCACCGAAGAACCCCCCTCAGAAATGCAAAACACGCGCGCCTTCGGCGTAGTTAAACAGGCTGGCCCGTGCGGGGCTGGTGGGGCACCCCCATTGCGTTCTGCGTACTGCACTGGGGCCTCAAAAGTAATTGCTTCGCTGGTGTATATCCAATATGCATTGAAATATAATCGAGTAAAACAGTGCGCGCAGTACGTGTGCGTGTGCTGGTTGCCATAGTAACGGTCCCCGCCAGCCCGCCTTCAATTCCCCCTGCACTACCAGCCTATAATGCACGTAATATGAAAGGCATTATCTTTGGTGGTCCTTATTTCTGCTTAGCATGATTGGGGGTGG
>JAQIYI010000842.1:0-15068 GCA_034700265.1 Polyzonium germanicum | reverse complement strand
GCTACAGCTCCAAGAAAAAGTATCTACTTTTGCTTGAAGCATGTGCTTTAAGCATATGCATTTAGGATAGGCAAAGTTTTAATCATACGAAAATGAGTAATTGCTTTTACTTGTACTATTGCTATGAAGGAAATGCTTTTACTGTTACTGAATGCTTCTTAGGAAATACTAATTTTTATTCAATCGGCCCATTGTATATATTCGTAAATAACCAGTAAATAATCAAAATTATTAAGAAAAAAAGGAAAATATACAAAATTTTAATTATTGGTAAAGACAAAATGTATTCCACTGTTTCAATTAGTTTATTTTTTTGCTTAGTAACGGGACTCACCTTTTAAAAGAAAAAAAAAACGCAACTGTTCGCTACTGAACGTAGGCATAGAGACATTGTGTCATCGAGTCTCCAATTGTCCATTTCACACGACAGTAGGCGAACATGTTCGCGGACAAGTTCAACGTTTTCACGGTCAAGAGCTAGCCAAAAATTAAAAAAAAAAAAAAAAAAAAAAAATAGAAATTGACATTTAACGGTTCGTGCCTACGTCACAGTATACTATACGAGTATATCGTAAACTTTAACGCGACTTGAGACTGCATGTCGATTTTCCAATTCATTTCAATGGAGCTAAGACAGTCTCGAGTCGCGTTCGAGTTTTTCTTGATTATAAGTTTATAATCCGGCCAACGTACGGTCTGACTGAAGTAAGCATATTTGTGGAAAAAAAAACGAAATCAGCGTTTAATCAAATTTCTAGGCCTATGGGACTATGTGAATCAGTGAATGCCATCTGAACAAGCTAGGCTTAAGATTACGTTCACTCAATTGACGCCATCGTAACCCAGATCTCCATTTGGTCCAACTTTTCAAGATTAGTCATCTAGGTCACGAGGGTGCATCATATGATCCTATAGGGCTATTAATATAGCCCTATAGGTTATTATAACTATGGTGATTACTGTGATTTGCTTGAACATATATGTTCAAGCAAATCACAGTAATTTAATTGAACATACTTTCAATTTTCACGATTTCTGTTTCTTCGTTCGTAATTAAACATCTCGTGCTTGCCAATTCCCGGTATTAACGTAAAATAACAAATGATATACTCGCATCTGCAAAGAAGGGAAAGCACGCCGATCCAGATGAGATAAGTCGCACTTTTCAATAGACCAGCTGACGATATGGCGATGTTGCTGTGATGAGCGCCCATTTTGTGCACAATCGACGGCCCGGCCCTCGGCTTCAAATTACTCGGCTGTAATTCGCAATCAGGCCCACCGCTCTCCGCAATCTACGCAAAATGAATTCAGAGGGAAATTGCAATGAAATATCAGAGTGTTTCGTTGATCCCGGGAAATTCAGGACATGAAATCACAAGGATGTGAATCACCCGTCCACCAAAAACCAAACAAAACAAGTGGCACGTGGTCGCCGACAGATGGCAGCACTGGATATATGAAGAGCGCAAGGAGCGTAGAGGCCGGCGCTCCTTGAATCTTAATATATGACCCAATGATTCGGTTTACTTTCAATGGCGTCTAGCAGACGACGCTCACTTCCGGTTTACCTGCTCTAATTCTACCGGTATCTCGCTTCGTTCAATCGGACATTCACATAAGCAAATTGCCATAATTTGCTTTTTTTTTTATTTTATTTCTCCAATTTTTCCATTCCTCACTCACTCACTGCAATACACTACTTTACAACATAAGAATCCATGGATTCTTATGTTATTTTACACGGTTTTAGCGCATTTGTGCAGTGCACAAATCAGCTAAAAAACCGTGTAAAAAGTTTGGTCAACTTTGCTTCAAATCCACATGAGTTCCCAAAGCTAAGCACAAGTACCCTTCGCAGAATCCCATAAGAGCTAGCATCCTGGCAGATTTCTGCCAGGATGTAGTATTCCTGGTGTATCAACACCAGGAATACAAACTCGCGGATCAGCACTTCGTAACCGTCGCTGTTGGGACTGATAGCAAACTTAGATGCGCCGGAGTGCCGGACCAAACAAGCATATATACTACGCGCCAGCTATTTATACCCCCTAAGTTTAAGAGCGCACTTCGCGTTCAGGTGTTCCCTCATTTAGGTACCACCACGTGTAAATAATAATTAAATTACGTCCTGCAAACCTCAACGCAATCGAGATATGTTGTCAACCCAAAGTTACATTTTGTCTTCTCATCCATCACGGTATTAATTGTAAATTTAAAATAAATTAATCAATCAAAGGTAGTAATCGAGAGCGCCGTTGTTTCAGCCGAGAAAAAGTCCATAGAAGAAGAAGAAGAAAAGCTTTGTCGTCTGCTCGTGATTTCGTCGCCGATTGCAAAATTCCGAATCGTCCGGCCAACAAATCGGGACATAAAAGCAATCAAAGTGGGTACAAATGGGCTTGGTATTTCTAGAAATCACTCTTTGCAAGTAGGCTTAGATGTTTTACAGTAATTCTCTTGTGTTTGAATGTTCTTTGCTCATTTTGCATACATTGTACAATAGGCCTACAATATAGCCTGTTACACGGGAGTTTAATTCCGGTTTAATTCTAATTCTTGTTTTAATGGTTCAGTGGGGCGGAGCGCGCGCAGCTTGGGAATCTGCTCACTAGAGGCTACCTGGGGTTGTGAGTTCGATCCCCACTTGCACATCCCCTTGGTGCGCGCGCCTATTTGTACAACTCCCGTGTAATCGCGTAGAATGCTTGGAATAAGAACGAAATTGTGCTAAACTCTCGTGTAACCACTTATTCAAATTCCAGGAATTGGGAATTAGAACTCGAATTAGCCGGAATTAAACTCCCGTGTAACAGACTATATTAGTTATTCCAGCCTTAATGTACCATCTGCACATGCAGGCAGTGAGTGCTCCATGCATGTAGCGGCGCCCACCATGTAGGCCTTCCGTAGTTATTAATGTTCCATAGTTAGGCCTATAAGTAAGATACCGTTTGTGCTTCTAGCATATAACATATGTGTTACGTCACGTAAAAGAGCATGAAATCTTACGTGCAAGATTTCATGCTCTTTTCACAATTTTTACACGCCTCATAGATAAGACACATGCCCGTAGAAAATCAGGGAAGTGTTTAATGTATTTAGGGCTATTTCATTTAATGTGTCAACATGTGAATGCTAAGTGTCACAGTGACACACATCAATCGAAAGGTCGTTTCGCGTTTTTATCGCAATCAATTGATTTTTTTTGCTGTCGATTTCCTCATCCCTACGTGTAAAACGTGGCTGTCTAGCAGTCTCGATTATTTTTGAATAGTCTAGATGAGCAGAGAGGTCATGGCCATGAACTAACGTGAGCATGACTGTGCAGTGTGCACCCTGTCGGCTTAATTATGAGATCTTGACAACCATTTTAACTCACCGCCCAGTAAATTTCTGAAATCCAAGATTTGAGAAAATAACAGGCCCTAAATGAATGTTCAAAGTTAGTGCGGGTTGGTGGGCTGCTGCATGGTGTGGGTCAAATGGGAACCGTTTTGTACTCTTGCAAACGGAAGAAGCACGTCGCGATCTCACAAAAATACGGGCTATTGTGGGGACATACTTTGAGATTAGGCGTGAATTATTCATGAAGATCCGTGTTGCGTGCGTGATTTTTTCTTGGTCGTATTTTTGTGGCTCAAAATGCAATAGGCGGCATAGGCCTAATAGTATTGGCGCCAGCCGCGTGTGACGTAACGTCTATGCACCCAGCGAAATCTCATTGCATCATCATTAATTCTGCGATTGATAATCACGAATTTAGATAATCTGGCCATCTATCAAAACGTGACGTTTGCATGAGGCCTATAGGAGGTGCGCCGTGCGTTCACATACGTACCGGTACACACACACTGTAATCGAAAGTGGATTCCTTGCTTACAAGGATTTACTGTAATTGTTCGTCAGCTTTACTATGCCACTCACTGCTTTATTGTCCCGCATGAGGAATATAATCTTCATTTACCCTCTCTAATCACAATATGACATACATGTAATGTTCTGTATTTTCGGCTTCAGCGTTGAGCTTTGGCACTTATGCAAGTGACATGCGCCCGCAAGACGTCGTACGACAGAACAGTCGCACAGTGCAGTGATGGCGCTTTTATAGTATATGCTTTTTTTCTCTCAGCAGCTTCATTCGTCTGTGTTGTGTTTGGTTTTATTGGTTCTTAAACCCATCAAAGCTTGATGGTTGACAAAAAAGAATAAAAAGAAAATGCGTAATTTACGCCTAGAGCCTAACCATTGAAGCGGTTCAGAATTCAAACGCTGTCTAGGACGCGATAAACTAAACAGTAAACATTATGCTCAAGCGTTATTCGTACACATCGGCGCGGCCTTTTAGCAATGTGTTCAAGCCATGTTTACTTTGCAGAAAAGCTTATCTCATGCTTATTTTGGAGGCTCTTGTGCGCACTATCTACTACATACGAGAAGGCCTACATTAAATATTTTCCCGATTTTGCCCATCTCGCATAAATAAAACGACACTATTCTCGATCGATTCTATACTCCATGTAAACCGGAAATGAGCTTCGTCTGCTAGCCACCTTGAAAGGGAAACGCTCTCATTGAGCACGACGTGCCATGAAGGAGGAACAGGGTTGGGATTTAACATTGAGCACCGCAGCGCTCTTAGCGGCGAAAAAATGAAGCCTACAAAATTACATGAATATATATTCGCAGATAAGTGTCAAGACTCGAGACTCAAGAGCGTTCTCAAGACTAGTCATTTGAGCCATCTCTTGATATCCTTCCTGTGTTTCAGTTTGGTTTATGCAAATTAGTTCTCTCACATGGTTCCAAGTTTGCAACCATCGAGTAGCAGAGGTGTTCATTCTGTTCAAACGGTTCAAATGGATCGTTTGAATGCAAATGGACCTCAACTAGGCTAGAAGCATCGTTCAAAGTAGCACGTTACGTACAATACTCCAGCAAGAGGATTGAGTGCTCTAAAAGCACGTACAAACAGCGAAGATGGGTGAACGTAAGGCTTTCTATATCACGTCGGTGCAACGTCAGTCACACTGACAACTGTCAAACAGACGCACTTGTCATTTGAATCAGCTAGAGCAGTGCGTTCAGACTACCGAGTCCCCAACAAATCTAACTGGATCCAGTTCACGCTCAACGCAGCTGTGCGCTTTAGTACATTTGAGTACATTCGACAACAAGTGTGACTGCGGATGAAAAGTCAATTTTAAGTTCAGTGGGCCTACATAAAGCGCTCCTTCCAGTAGAAAAACAAATAAAAAACGGGATGCGGGATCTTAAATCTGCCGATTTTCCCATTTAGCTTGGGGGAAGAATGGAAGAGCTATTTTTAGAAAAGTACAAGTGCGCAAGTCAGCTATGACCTATGCCGGTGCCAGAGAGAGACTCGGGCTCTGAGTAGACACTTGATCCGATACGATGTATCTGAGAACTTTCTCCTGCTGCCACTGCAAGTCCAAAGGGGTCAAAGTTTAAATTCCATTTTAGTTTACATTTATTTCTCCTGCAAGGTCAATGGTGAAGGAAATACGCCTAAGATGCCATGATTAAATTTGGGCCTAATACATTTAAAATAAAACAATGGAAACTAGATCTTCGCAGAAATGCCCAACTTATAAAAACACAATAAAAATGTAAGCAATATAATGAAATGTATGTTACAAATCCGTTAAAGATTCTCGCTCGCTTCGCTCGCTCGGACAATAATCAAAACTATCTCCCTCCCTCTTGTTTTCTATATTGGTTCCCTTTGGGCTAGAAAAGTCTCGATTTCAAGATGTTCAACTTGCTATTGCTTCCTTGCCGCCCCCTTTCGGCTTTCCAGCTGGCCCAATAGGCCAATCGATCAATTGATGAAAACGGGTCGCGGTCCACGTTGAATTTATATAAAATCTGAGATTTCTTCTGGAAGGACGTTCACAGTGTAAACGCGTGTCAAGTTGTACCCAACGTCCTCACGATGACGCGCGGCTCAGCTCATTGGTCGCGGACGAGCTGATCATTCGCGCACTGCGCCATCCGATTGGACGAACGATGTTCGCCACGTGAACGCGAGACGACAGTCCGACGTCAGAACCTTCGGATTATATGGAAGCTGCGTCGTCATTGCTTCTATTCAATGTGCGCTGAAGGCCCCCTCATGCGCATTATGCATTGCCGTGTGTGAGTGCCTCGGTTTATACAAGTTCGTGGGTGTTTGAATGTTTTTTTCTTTTTCGTCTTGGTGCCGGAAAGTGAACTCGTTACGTGTGAACGCGACGTGTCCATAGGACTTGAAACCCCCTAAATACGCCGGCGCTTCTGGCCGGCTTGGGTTTCTTTCTGGATGCGCTAGCTGCGGCTCCGCTCCTTAATCCGCTAAAGGTAAGGAATGTCCATATATGAAATGTCCGTTCATGGAATTTTGTGCACTTAGTTTTGCTTTTCTAACTTGGAAAATGTTTATTCAACGTGGCCTAGCTTTCAGGCAGATAGAGCGAAGGACGTCGTCGATCATCATCATCATCATCATCCAATGGACCCTAGCAATCAGTCCCCATGGTTTCCTTGGGTTTGTTATTTTTAAATATTTTATCCTTGAAATATTTTTAGCAATTTCTTGAATTTTCTTCCAACTTTTTAAACACATTGACATTTTGATTAGGCCCCTATTTATTTTTGTCCGATTGAGCGTACGCACTAGGCCTAGCAGGCGTACGATCATTTACCATGCGCTACACGTGCGAACATTAGTAATAATTAGGCCTACTATAACTAGCCTAGTTTTGTAATTTAGGCTATAACCGTTTTTTGGTTTGTTTATTTATTTTTTCTTGTTAAAATACTAAGAATTTTTTTTAAATTTTGTTTTACAGTTTAGCTCGTCCATGAAAAGCCAATAAAACTGAATTTATAAATCAACGAGAACCAGAAGGACATCATCGGTGCTGAGACATCAGAATCCGATGACCATTGTCGTAAAATGCCCGTCGATTTCGAGCCTATGTACTCGGCCAGTCCGCCACTCTTCAAACCGTTCGCACATATGTTCTCAGAGTACCGCTTTGCTCCGGGATCAACGTTCTCGGCGACGACTACCAACAATAACAACGGCATCGACCGCTTCGGCGCCCGTCTATCGTCTTCCAGAAAAATGCCTTGCCCTTGTCCGCTACGACCCATCCTGATTGTTAGACCGGACTGCAACGGGCTCCACCATGAGCAGCAAAATGGCGTCATGTCGCCGGACGCCGAAGAATATGAATCTACGTCCTCGCCCACGTCACCTGCCGACGGCGACATCGTCGTCGCTTCGCGTAAGAAGCGCGTCGTGTTCGCCGACGATCGCGGCATGGCGCTCGAGCACATAAAGGTGATGACCGAGCCGTCCGACTGTCCGCCGCGCTGGCAGAACGATTTCTTCGAGCGCGTGACTAGAGGCACAACGGCCTCTGCCGCGTGCGACCGCTGGGAGCCGGTGTTCGCCCAGCCGGCGTCCGACTACGTGGAGTTCCGTCGCAAGCTGGAACGTGATTTCGTCTGCCTGGAGAACGTGATCACCAAGGAAACGGAGGAGTCGGTCGTGGGCACCGTCAAGGTGAAGAACCTGTCTTTCGATAAGCACGTGACGGTGCGCGTCTCCTTCGACCGCTGGAACAGCCACCGGGACACTGAGTGCACGTACGTGCCGAGCGGCACCGAGGGCACCTCGCTCTACGACCTGTACGACACCTTTTCGTTCGCCTTCTCCATACCGCACGGCGCCGCCAAGTTCGGCTGCGTTGAGTTCTGCGTCTGCTACCGCGCCGACGGCCGCGAGTACTGGGACAACAACGGCGGTGTCAACTACAAGCTGCAGGTGACGCCCGTGTCCTCCGCAAAGGCGGACGGCACCGCTGCGCATCCGCTCAAATTCGACGACGCGTTCACGGCGCGCATCAACACGTGGACAGAATTCGCCAGTTGGAACCATCTGGTCAACGACACGCCTTACTGGTGAATTTCAAAATCCTTCTTCCACTATCTCTCACTATAGCCATGATATCCAACCGTCGTGACTCATGAGTACATCCATGTAGACACTGTCAAAAGAGGTGAGTTGTCGAGCGGGATTGCGTTTCAAATGCTCTCGGGTTGGAATCACTAAACACTCGACTTGAGAAAATCGATAAGAGGCCTAGCTTGGCTAAGACCGCTCTTGAGTCTTGACAGTGCATTAGTGATTCCAACAGCAAACTCGAGCCTAATTCTCACAGAGCGTCCAATGATTTCATCCCAGTGACTAGAAAGTCGCTTGCTTGCACTACATGTAGGCAAATTATAAATGTTAACGCTTAGTTAACCATTAACTACAGTTAACTCTTCTAATGATCGAACGAGCATCACAAGCAGAGACTTAAGGCGCATGGATGATTCCTTGTTCGCCATTTAATTTTAATTTGTTTGTCTAGTTAAGAGCAATAAGAGTATTTGGCATTGAGGAACATGCGTTTAGATTGAATATTTCGTGGTCTTGTACCTGCATACATTCTTTGGAAGACTACGTTTGTAATAAAGAAAGCTTGGACGCTACTTGAGACTGGCATAATTGCATAGGATTACATTGGACGGACAGTTTCAAGCCGCGTTCAAGATTTCTTCATAACCCATAGGAAGACAAAAAGTCTTTGAAAGACAAAAGTCTTTGGAAGTATTTGGAACAAGACTTAGTATTTGGGAAGCTGAAATTATCAAAGGGAAGTGCGTCAAGTCCATACAATTGTCCAACCGTCATAAACGTATTTTAAATTTGAGAAGTTCGTTGCCTTAGCAATCATAATCCAGTTCATCCCACATTCCTTGGAAGTTCCATGTCCAACGTCCTTGCGTTGGTTGGTTGGTTGGTTGGTTGGTTGGTTGGCTTTTTGGTTCGAATTCCTTGTCTATAGTAAAGAAGAAGGAGGAGGAGGAGGAGGGGTAGGCCTATGTCTGTGCATTTCCTAGTCGGCTATCGGATCACCCTGGCAGGCTAGGCCTTGTTTATTGCGCAGGCTGCTGCCATGATAACACGCGGTGAACACGTGAAATGTGAATAGGGTCGATCTCATTCACGTCATCCGACCGAAGCAAGTTATCTGATTGATGGGCGAGCGTCCGTTTTTTATTCAGGTCATTCGGATTCTGATTGGTGTCGTCGTCGTTGTCATCCCTCGTCTTCGTCATCATCGCGATCCATCTGTCTGTTCGATCGGCTGTCGTCAGGTCATAAATGGCGATGCGAATCTTCGACGTTCAATTGGCCAGCACACAGAAGCAGACAGACAAGGCAATTTCTATTTTTTCACAAAGTACAAGTAGTTTGAACTCTTTTTGAAGTCTTCTTCTGTCTTGAGGTCATAAATTGTGACTTGCTAGGCCTCTAGGTGACGACCTTTGAGAGGTTGCCGCAAACGGCCAATTGTTGCAGGGAAATATTGTTTTCTCGAAAGGCTGCAGCCGGCTAGGATGCGTTAGGTGCCATTTCCGTTTTGACCGGACAATATAAGTGGGCAAAAAGCAGACGGCGAATTATTTTACCGTATACCGGTAGCGCTTGCAAAATATATTCTGATCATAAAAGTTAACAGGTTGGGGTACCGGGGTCGCACAATGAAAAAACGCCATTGATGCATATAGACAGCGCCACCTGGTGGCGGCGATCTTTTGAAGCCATTTTTCGTGTTGTTTGCACATTATTGCAAAAAACCTGGCCTATTTGCAAATATTTGAATTCTATTGACACGAAAGTGGGAAAAAATAAAAACGAAATTTGTTTAGGCATAGATTAGGCTTATCTTCAGTTTATAAATAGGCTTAAACGACTGGATTACAGTACAGGGCTTCAAGTAGGCTGGCTGGTTTTCTTAGAAACTGTCTAGCGCGTCAGCAGTTGTCCTTATCTTATATTTGGAGGTTTTAAGATGAAATGCAGTCGTTTAAAAGCAGTCCTAAAGGCTAAGTTTATTTTTAAATACAGGCATTTAGGGGTTTTTTTTTTTGCGTTTTGGTCAGAGTTTGCAAGACTAAAAGTAATGTTAGACCTCCGGGGTCCGCTATGTCTATATAGTCATTGGCTGGAAAATTTGGCACTCTTTGGTCTTTGGTACACGTATGCCTATGCTTTTTTGTTAGGTCTAGTTTCCTTTGTTGTTTTTGTCGTTATTCGATCTAAATCATTATTTGAACCATTTATACTTGAATTTTGGATCTCGGGACTAACACTAGGTCTACATGTAGCTGTTGTGTCACTTGTAACTATGAAAAAACTTGTTTTTTAGCATGATTTTAATCGGCTTAGGATATGGTTTCTTATTTTGTTTTCAATTCTTACAGGCCTAGTTATGATTCCCGGAAGCATTACTAGAATCAATTCTATTTGAAATTTGGATTTCTGAACTAGGACTTGGACTAGGTCTACATGTAGGACTTGTAACCATGAAAAGACTTTGTTTTTAGCATGATTTTAATAGACCTAGGATATAGTTTCCCTTCTTGTTTTCAATTATTACAGGCCTATAGTTATGACTCCCGGAAGTTGATTGATGGAACTTATGAACTGCTGAACCCCTGATTGCAAAGATGAAGCCGTTCTCAAAGGCCTAGTAGCCCTTAGACATCAGATGATGATTCCATCCATCTGATCTAAATTAAAATTATCAATGCCTAAAATTAGCCTGGCTTAGTTGGAAATTGTGAACAAGGCTCTAGGAACTTGTGCCTGCAGCTGGAGTAAACAATCTGCGTTGCCAACAGGCTATGCCAAGGATGATCCGTGTTCACACTAGCCAAGTTGTAGTAGCCTACACAATGTTGGCATATACAGGCTGAAAAAATGTCAACTTCCATCATATGATGAGCCTCATTCTCACTTGACGACGAGAAAATCAGTCGCAGTCTCGCGCAGCGAACTATCGCAATGCGATTACCGTAGGCCTAGCAATTTCTCCATTGGCGCGTGTGAGAAAGATCGCCAATTGTGCCGAATCGCACGCAAAATCGCTGCTTTACGTCTCAGCTCTTTAGTCGCATCAACTTTAAATGAGTGTAGACGTCCTTTAATATTTGTACTTATATAGGCCTGGATGGGTGTTTTTAATCAAAGAAGGCCTGCATGCGTCTAGTGCAACGAGAAACCGAAGCAATTTAGAAGTAATTTAACCGGCTGGCTTCAAGATTGCAGCCATTTGTAGAAATTGAAAACAGCCGTTTGGGTTTAAATTCTGCGAAGAAACATTTAATTAAGTTTAGTCTAAACGGGGCGCATGGGTGCCTAGGCCTTTCTGATTGCGATTTCCATCCGGAACCCATTTTTAAGAGATCATGCATATCGCATCGAGAATATTTTAATTGCGATTAAATAATTTGTTGGCCCAACAATATAAAATTTATTACTAGCCTAGTCTAACATAATCGTACTGTAATTATGTAATGCCGATCATAACATTTGTTGGAAGCCTAATGTTCCCATTTTATTGTTCGGATTAGGCCTAGTGCCAAGAGTAAATTCTTCACTCAATTGACGCTAGGAGCGTTGAAACTGGCTCACGAACACGTGTATAAACAGTCTAAAGACTGCAATTTCGAAATAAGGCCCACGTTGGATAGGTTACCCAGATCTGGATCTAGAGCGCCGTAATCAACTTCCTGTCAGCCATTTTGCCTATGCGCTTGCTCGTATTTTCAATTTGTTAGACGTCTGGCGCCTTTGAGATTTATCGTTCAGCCTAGGCTTGCTTCTAAATCTGGGTTCTCATCGTATTCCTATTCACTTGAGCCTAATAGCATTAAACTATGTCAGCCGCCTGCACTCAACTCAAGTGTAAATAAATGCATGAACTCAGTTCACAAATTTCAAGATGGCGACGTTTACACATCGATGCGATTCGATCGATGCACGACTGTCATACAAACGAGCATTTTCCTTGGTAGACAGTTGTGAAAGTTGATCCAACTTTATCTTTTCAAATACACTGTAGGTCTATTGCTCTATTGTGCAGTCACAAGATCGATACAAGACTGTTACTCTTGCTAGCA
The DNA here is from genome assembly GCA_034700265.1 of Polyzonium germanicum. NCBI lineage: Eukaryota > Metazoa > Arthropoda > Diplopoda > Polyzoniida > Polyzoniidae > Polyzonium > Polyzonium germanicum. Next base: position 3,041 of record JAQIYI010000842.1, on the reverse strand, counting down.
GACTCGAATGACACGTGCTTCCGTAGATTGTTCGTTCGTTCTTCGTCGTTTGTCTAGACTGACGCGGTTTGACGTAGCTCTGGCTTATATTAATTCTGGATTAACTACTGGCTTAGTTTTCAGAATTATAATAATAATAGAACAAGGAATCGATTTTTGTATGTTGTAAAATCCTTATAAGATTTTTTTGGTTGAATTTGCATCATTTGTAGCCAATTTAGGCCCACATCGTGAACAGCACCTGTTGCTCTAGCTCTGACACAGAGGTGCTCTGTAGCATTACATAATCATTTGTTAGTAATTAGGCCTACACTATATGGGCCTATCTAATCTAGTTTCAATGCATCCAAGGTTAATGATGACTTATAGGCCTATGTGATTTGCTCTATGGCTGTGATGCATTGCAGCTGGACAAGTTTTTATTTTGGGATTTTTTTTGCATCAAGACCTGATAGGCCTCAGCTACCAACAATTAGAAATTCCTAATTTCCATTTGAGATAAATAGAGTAGTTTCGAGCTGCTTATAACGTTACTGATAACTCATAAACTGTGATAAATGATAATTGACGTCATGCACTCTCAAAAGCCGATCGTCGACGTCCTATACTCCTAACAGCTTATACTTGATGGCCTACGTCAAACAAACAGGTCTCGCGAACACCGCAGCAGTGCGTGGACTGCGCGATAAGAGTAATGGACGAACAGACGCCGTTTTGTTGGAGTTTCACAGCTTTTCACCGGCTCGATGTTCTTGAAATAGATTGTTTGTGTGTTAGTGGCACAGCTACTTGGAGCCTAGTTTTGAAGAGCGAAAAAGGCTTAGCTTGTCGTTAGCTTCTGCGATAGGCTACGGTACTAAAAATAGCGCTAAAAATAAAACGCCATTTATTTTAGAACGATTATCCTCATTTAAAATTCCGCAAGTCCTTGAAATATTTACGATGATCATCGCCAAGGGAACGACGAATAACGATTGCGAAAAGTGAAACGAGAAGAGAGGTTAATCAGGATCGTGATTCGTGAATGATAATTTACTAGGCCTATTTATTGAAAACTGGCAACCATCGCTAAAGGCGATAAATTACATGGCCTGAGCCTGCATTTGACTGCCTAAAAAGGCGCCATCTTTATTTGTGCAATAATTTGGACAAACCCACTATTTGACAGCAAATGATCGACTGGCTTCAGGTTTTTGGCAGCTGCTTTTCAACCCATAAGATCGATATTTTGACATCGATGAAAAGGCGCCATCGATGTGATGGTTTTTATCGATAAATCTGGATTTTTTTAGATGTAAGATAGCGTTGCTATTTTACGAAACACGATAATTTGTAAGAAAGATCTCGGAAGATAATTCCACTTGAAGCATCTGGCAACACTGCTTGGATATTTCACGCCGTGTAAACCGGAAATCAGCGTCGTCTGCAATCAGCCATTAAAAGGAAACGTTGCCATTGAGTCACCATTGAGTCAACATTGAGTGGCCGTCATGAAAGGGAAGCAGGGTCGCGATTTAACATAATTATTACATGGTGTTATATGCTCAAAATATGTTTACATATAGTCGCACGCTTTGCGAATGCCAAATACTCTTACGTAGGCCTAAAGACTAACCGACAAATCTGAAATATTAATTTTGAAACCTGAAAACCGCTTTAACCGTTTTTAATAAACAACTTATTTATTCAACATTTCAGCAACAATAAGGCTTAATCCAATTGTCTTTTTGTCACGTTTCTTTTCTAGTGTTTTTTCGTGTTTCACAAGAAACGAATATGCCTAAGAGGATGCCATAATTTGGCCTAAACTATATCGTGTCGAAAGACGTCGTATCGTGCCACCCGTCCAATAAGATGTTCTCGTCGGACTTGCTCAAATCTCAACGTCGTCTGCTTTCAACTTTAGTTTCATCAGTGCTGCGTGCGTGTGTGCCATTGTAGGGCCCTCTCTTCAATTCGATGTACTTTCATGAATAAAATGAACTCGTGAACGCGCCAACTGCGAGTCCAACTGTCACACCTTTATGTTTATTTCTTATGTTTGCTTCTGTGGACGCTTGGAGGTCATCAGCGTGTCCATGCACACGTCTCCACTAGTCACCAAAATAATAGGTTTCAACCGGAAGTTGACAAGTTGCCTTTTTTATGGATACGTGCCTGACTAGACTAGATCTATTGCAATACTTTGTGCAATAAGATTTCATTAAAAGTTCAGTATTTTTCATTTTATTTTTTTAATTTTTTCTTCTTAACTGCTTAACGTTGTTTTCTTGTTTTTTTCTTAAAATTCGTAAAACCTATTTTTTGAGTGCCAAATTTTGTCCCAGAAGGGAAACTAGTGATGATTTTATACTTAGGCCTACATGCGTTTATTAGCCAAGTAAAGCACCTTTTAAAGTGGTTTGGCCAAATTGCAAATACATTGTAGGCCTATGCTGAAATTTGTTGCCGATACGTTTTCTTAGAATTCACCTGTTTTTAACCATTTTTTTTATTAACATTTAAATTTGGAGTTAAGTTGTGTTGTAGATTATTCTTATTTATGAGGCCCTAATTTGTGTTTCAAACGTTGCCATTTACACGAAACGTATTTGAAATTGAAAATTAGGTCTATTAAATGACTTTTCTAAATTCTTTTAAGACTTTTTACTCTTCAATTTTGACAGTTTGCTCAAACATTTAGCTCTTACTTTTTGTCCAAATTAAGCGTTTTCCACTATAGAAGTTCATGCCTTTAAGCCCGCGAAACATTAATGTTTATCGTCCATGTGGTCAGTGTTATAACATTTTTAGGCCTATAAAACTGACCGCACATATGATAAACGGCTATCGAATTATGCTTAACTTGTATGGCGAGCTTATGAACACGGTTACATATAATTGTTATAAAACTAAAATTTCGAAATTTATATAATGAATCTCTTCATTTCTTGAAAGAAATTCAAAAGGGCAGTTGCCCCTAAGGGGGATAACCAATTTGGGCAACTATTGTAGGCTTAATCCTTCCAATTAATAAACTGACGTCACTCACTTCACAATTA
>JAQIYI010000841.1:0-15072 GCA_034700265.1 Polyzonium germanicum | reverse complement strand
ATCAGCGCGTCCTGACAACTTCCGTCGTCCTGTCGTCCGTCGTCCGTCGTTGCAAATTGTCGTTAGTGTGAAACCAGTGTAACTGCGGTTAGAAAACTATTATCCATTAGGGTATAACCGCGTTGCCAGCTCCTCAGTCTTTGAGACGCCATCTTTCTTTTTCACCACACCTTGTTTTAATAATTCACAATGTTTCGCGCCAAAACTTGGGCGCCGCCATTGCAAATGTGGTTGCATAGAGTGCAATGGAAACGCGGCGCTCCAGCCAACGTCCTTCTTTCGCCGTACCCATTGCAGTCTATGCAACCACATTTGCAATGCCGGCCCCCATGTAACTTCCGGACTAACATCGTCTATAGCGTTATTTTTAATGTTTTACCTTTTCCGTTTAGACTACTTTAAGTAGGAAAAATAATAATTATTTTCTCGTCTGCTTTTTCCCACAATCTGGTCTTTTGGCCCACTATTCACATGGGCAAAATTGAATATAATTTTAATCCTAGTTGTAAATTACAAAGTGCGCATGCGCTGTCTGGTGTTCTTGCCCTAACAATAACAACAACAAAACTGTTTGTGGCTGTTTAAGTTGTGCCAATGTGGAATTTTGTACTGAGGGGCGGAGGGTCTGCAGCCCCCCTCCTCATTACACATTGCTATGCTCCGTGCATTAAATAGGCCTCAGTTTGCGTGCTCGCTGATAAGCCTACATCTATGGATAGTGCGCCCGAAGAAACTTCCCATCCATTGTCTCCATAGAAATGCACATAGTCTTAACATCTGCTCTGATTTATATTTGGATTTCCGATCGATTTTTATCCTTCTTCCTGAGCTTATTTCCCCCCAATATACTCTCCCAATCCTTCCCGTCACTTTCAATATTAAGAGCGCATAGATATTGTATGCAAATACGCATCGCATGATGTAGCCGCGGTGTGGCGGTTTTTTTTTCTTATTCGGCAGGGGTCGTTGCGATCGCCTCGACCCACCCCATCTGGCGTCTTTTGTGCGCACGTCTAATGTCATTCAGTAATCTGTAGCGATTGTTTCTTTTTATAATAATTTTTTGTTTTGTTTTTGAAAGGTGTTTCAAGAGACTTTCAGGGTTTTCAGGGTGTGTTCCGTCAGGAATCAGGAATGGCGCGAGGCCTGCAGATTGGAAGGCGGGGTGGGGTTGAATGGATTCGAGATTGATAGTCATGTCTGAAAGAATGGAAGAAGAGGCGAAGACGACGAAGAAGAAAGGCAGAGATGGAAAAAATCTTCTTTTATAAAAGCTTTGATTAAACATTGACGCGCACATAAGCTGTCCCGCCACCATAGGCCTATTGTGATTTGGTTGGAGGTTTGGGGGTGGTACGGCCGCGCGGGACATAAACGTGATTCGATTTAAACACGTTTACAATATTAAAATACAGCCCCCCTTCCCCCTCCCCGCCCTTTCACTGTTCGGACTATCAAAAAATCGTGCTTCTAGAGCTCAAGCCGGGCGGAGCCAGCAAAAAAGTTGAAAAAACAAAATGGCGGACGTGAGCCTATAACTAGAAAATGTGCTCAAATTCTTGCCGCTAAATTGGATCTGATTAAGAAATTATAGCCATATCACGTTGACACTAGAGTATTTAAATGAAGTTTAAGTTGTGCTCTGGTATGGCAGCCTAGTAGGTTTTTTGAAAAAATGAAGTTTTTGTAAAGTGAAGTTTTTTTAAATGTATTTATTTATCCATTCTGGGACACCGTAATGTAGTTAAAATCCTAGTGGGAATCTACATAAAAGTAGAGAATGACTTATTTTGGCTTTTTACTAGCCTGCTATGCAAGTACTGGCTTCGAAAATGGCGGAAAATCAAAATTTGCACAGATCTCTGGTGGTCATTTACCGCTAAACTGACTGCAATCTCTCTTGCCATTAGAGTCAGCCAATCAGAAAAGTAAGCGTGAAAAAGTCGAAACAAAAAGCCAATAAAACCTCATTTATGTGGATTCTGTGAACGTGTGACGGAACAAGATGGCGCGTCGTCTGCGTTGGTAAAATTGGCGACATCATTGCGTCGTCACGTGTTTTGCTTCCAATTTCATCGTGTCGACGGAGGTTCTCCAGCCACCCACCCACCGCTGCATAGAAATTATGATAATGACGAGGTGATTCTGTGATGTGTGGGTGGGGTGGTGAGAAATGCGGTGGCAGGGGGTGGGGGCCGGCAAGTGGGTGGCACGCAGGAAGCGAGCGCGCCCCATAGGTTTACACGCACACACATTGGTTGTCAAGGAATTTAGAAGAAAAAAAATAAACCATGTGATGTTTCCAGTATTTGCTTGTAGTAATAGGCCTGCCGAATGAGAGAAGCCAGCGTGTTTCCATGGCAACCGGATGCATTCTGCACATTATGTGGGAGGACGCGTCTGTGTGCCTCTTAGAAAATAACTCTGTGCCGCATGTTCAAATGATCTTTCGCGGGTAGGTAAGGCAACGAAGACCGGGCGGCCCACGGCGCTGCTTCTCCATGGTGATGACGACTAATTAATGTACTTTTATGTTTTAAGAGTAAGCATTCATGCAGGAATGCACGATGGCATTTCATTTTGGCACGAAAAACAATTTTTTCTAAAATCGCAATCTCTTGATTTTCCAAAACGGAAGGAGGGCTTTTCATCTTCGTGTTTATTGGATCTACACGCCGGAAGCGATGGCGGAAGTTGCATATTTCGCTGCTGCGCAAAGTGGGCCCAGTTAATTATTACTGCTCTATCATGGGAGGAGTTTATGCATTTTTCTAACTCGTAATTACACAAAGATACATGAAATAGGCCTAGGTATAAAAATAAACAAATGAAATTAGTGGGATTTGGGTTCGCGGGCCAGCTGTTGAGAACCAGACAAAGTACGTGAACCTATCACCCTTTGCTCTCAGAAAGCTTTCATCAGTGATTTGTATTGTAGTTTGCAAGGCCTACAGATGAAGAAAATTGGAAAAAAAAAGAGATAAAGCGCTTTTGATTTCATTTTGAATTATATGGGCTCCCATTTATAGAGGCCTCTGTTGCGCCTTATATTCTTTGATATTGATCTGGAAATAAGCGAAACGGAAAATAAAATATATATATATAGGCCTATATTGCTTTTTATATTGATTCCTGTATTATTGCACGTTGCTCGCAGGAATTTTAAATTTCGCGTCACAAACAGCATTTATTCCTTTTGAGAAAAAGAAACACGTACAATTTATAGCTGGAAAAAAAGTTCGGAGATTTCCGGAGTTTTTTTTCTGTTTTCTTTTCTTTCTTGTTTGAACGCCTTGCAACCTCTCGACAAAATGCGTCGCTGTCGCTGATAGTCATCCGGAACACGCAGAATTCGTCTAGTGTGAATTATGCGACTACTTAGACCTTGCCCTATCTGTGCAATCTCATTTTACTCGATCCGCAAAACCGGAAGTGTGAAGATCTGGCTTTTTAATTGGTCAAAATGGGGAGGGGGGCGGGCGACCCTTCTACTCAACCCTTCAGGGTTTTATCGGAGTCATAAGATTCGACTAGTGTCACAATTTTACGTCTTGTATTTTTTGTAAATTTATTTTTTTTATTTTTGAGGTAGGTACACATAAATTGAGTTCTAGGCTGCAGTGCTCTTTGTCAGTGTCAACGCACCGTAATGGGACGAGCCAGCCCTCTACGTAGGCCTAATTGATTTGATTAATTTGCTTGCAATGCAGGGCTGCCTTAGTTAGGCCTATATCTCTTTTCTTTCCGATTTCCTGTTAGTCCTGATGAAAATATTTCACCGCCTAAGTGTGCGTGAATGCAAACGAAAAAAAAAAAAATTATTTATTCATTATGAAATTCGATTGTAAAAACGCACGTTTAAGTGGAAATGTCGAAAGTCATTGGGTAATGACTTGTAAGTTCGCTCGAACGGGCCTCCTCGCGTCTTCTCTAAATGTCTCTGAGTGTCTGCCTGCGTGCATATTATTTTTCATAGGCCTTCATGTACGCGCGCGCGGGCCTAAACGAAAAATGGAAAAATAGGCCTATATACTTGAGCAGCCTAATTGGAATCGATTAGGAGAATTCCTTGTTTAGTAGTTGGTTGGTGCTAGTGGGGCTGCGTATTAATAGGCCTACACGGCGGAGCGCAAAAGGATTTGCATTTCACGTCGACCATCCGTGCATGCGTGGGAGGAGAAAAATAAGAGGTGGAAGATTAAGCCGTGCACTTTATTTACGATTATGCGCAGCGTAGCGTAAACCTACGTTGCTTTTTATTATTCTGCAACGAACGCCCCAATGGCAGAGTGACTATTCAGTCCAAGGGTTATGTCTTATGACGTCATAAAACGGAGGTCATTTTCTCATTTCAATTGCATATGCCTATATATGGACCGTTTGATGACGTCATATGTGATTTCACGTACGCTACGCTGCGCAGGAGCGTAAACGGGAACCTCTTAGCCAGCCCAACTGCGCTGTACACATAACGAGCGTCTATAGAAAGGCCTACCATTTCTCCAATATGCAAAAGCCTATACAGATTTGAGCCTATTTGACTCGCAAATTGCGCGTCTACTTGTGAGTCGTGCAAGTGCTCTTGCCTGTTTGTTTGTGATGGAGGCCTATATCGTCACTCAACTAGGCCTAATGTCGCATTTTGCTTTTGTCGAAAATAACGCGACTGTGCTTCACTTCCGCTTTTTTCACCATTTATTTTCCATCTCCATCCGCCGCCGCATTCGCGACGACACTGATCGTGAACTTTGATACGGCGCTCCGGCGTGTTTCACTTCCGAACTGCGCGCCAAGTCTGCCAATCACGACGCTCCCAGCGCCGCCATATTGAATCGGTTTTTCTTTGTTAGGCCTACGGTGCTCTTTGTGTCATATGCCACCAGTGAGTGTTCTGTTTAGCTCAAGCAAAATAGTCGGCGAAAGCAGAAGACGAAATATTTCTGTGCATCCTTAAAGTAGGCTTAAAAATAGCTTGTTAGTGCTACGATGATATTTGAACATCGTTTGCGAAGCGAAAACGCAGGTTTAATCAAGCAACTTGCTTTTCACTTAGGCCTAGCTCAAGTCAGGACTAGAAGTCGGTCTTGAGTCTGAAGAAGGGTATTTCCCATTATTTAAAACTTTCAAATCTAAAATATTCCTTCGAGGTTGGGATCGTTGGAAACTTAAGTTTAAATTAGGCCTATTTAGTTGGCCCGCCGTGCAATTCAGAACACATGCTGCAAATTGGTGGCCATCTTGAGCTGCTTATAAACCATGTCTGGGTTCAACTTCCAACCCCCCCCCCCCTCGTGATGCTTTTCTACGCAATTAACCTCGGCCATGTTTCTTCGACCTCGAGGGAATTGGTCCTGGACATGCAGAAAGCCATTTAATTTTAATGAAGAAGAATGCTTCGAAAATACAAAGCAGTTCACGCCGCTGTACGCTTGTTGTTGCCTCCTAGTTAATGTGCCTATTTTGCATCTGCATGTAGGCCCTACATGTATGTATGTATGTATGTATGTGTGTGCGTTCCGGACGCGCGACATTAATTGTAAGCAATTAAGCCCGCGGGAATTATCACAATCGATGTATGATGCGAACATGAACGTCCGTTTAGCAGTGAGGTGTTTGTCGGGGAGACCGGAAGAAGACGACGACGATGATGATGCGGATCACATCGTCGTCGTAGGTGTCCTCATTATATGGGAACAATGGTCGCCCTCTAATCGAATAACACGGCCGGAACAAAGCCAGCGGATTTCTTTTGACAAAATTGAAATCCCCGACAGACATTCGCTTTAATCCGCCTTTAATGTCGAGGCTTCATAAGACGCTCTAATTGGCTGGCCGCAAAATAAGCCTACTCGCTGTCGCAGGACGTCGAGAGCTCAAGCAACGCGTATTCTTCAAACTCATCGTCTGCTTTTGCCCATTTTTTTTCTCCCGGGCAGGAGCCCTTTTATCCGGACAATGGTCCGCGAAGTTTTCAGTGATTGCCTGCCTACAAGGGGATAGATTTTTCAAATTTATTTTGTCTAAGAAACAATTTAAAGTACGAATGAATATAAATATATAAAAATAGACAAGTTGCGCATTTAATTTACATGAAATTAATGCACACTCGACTTGCAAGTGACTATACACCATGTTAACCGGAAATGACCGTCGTCTGCTATCCGCCATTAAAAGTAAACTTTACCATTGAATTGAAAGGGAAACAGGCTCGCGATTTAGCATTGTGCGCCGCAGCGCTCCTAGTGGGGAAAATCTGAAACCTAGAAAATATTACAGTGTATACACGAATAACCGGAAGTGCATGAGAAAAGCGCTCGCAATAGGTTTGATAACTTTGATTGAAAATGAATGAGATTTAATTAGCACTGGACCTCTTACATGTAATTCCGCTGTTGCATGTAGATGGCGCTGATGCTTGGATTTTCGCAGCGCTCTCTATGTGACTATTAGTAGTTTTACTCAAATCTGTTGCAAGATTGTGAGCGTGAAAGAGGTTGTAACAATCCAACTAAGCGTCCGTAAATGCTTCGTTATTAATGAGACAGCGCCACCTAGTGTTCCCAATAAGCATACGTCCTCCACCCTCCTCCAAGCGCTACCCTAGATTCGCTTCTTTCTCCACTTTGAACACGCACGCCTTAGTTCCAGCCATCAGCGATTTCTAATGGAATTCGCAGGGAAAATTGTCACTTGGTGTTTCAATAGCTTTTTGGCTTGTTCTTTTCAGCGTTATGCTTCTTTTTTCTCTCCTTTCGTGCCCAAATCGATACACACGTTGCACCAAAAGCCCCTCTAAATACACGAGATTTCTCCCCTCCCATCCGCCCACCCCCGCGCACACACATAACAGTATACTGTCTGTACAGAGGAGGCCTATATATTCGCGGCATCTCACTTGGGAAATCGTGCAGAACACATAGCAAAGCACTAAGAGCTCTATAAGACAACAAAAGCCTCTGAATGCCATCGTAAAAATATTATGGCATGGTTGAAAAGAGGTTCGAGCGAGCGAAAGCGAGAAAAAAGCTGGAGAAAAGAAAGAAAAAAAGATGGCCGCCTTCTCTCGTAGGCCTACACTATGCTTGTGCGTGCAGCGAAATTATTTGTCCGTTTCCGCGCGTAAAAAACCCCTTTCTTTTTACTCTTGTAGGTCCCCTGCTAGGTCCCTCGCCTTTCTGACGAACAAACGAGATCGTCTTGATCATTGGCCGTTAACAAACTGATGCCACGCGCCGCCATTTTGTTTTTTCTCGCACCCGACAGGCCTAACCCGCGCCCATGCACACCCACGCTAATAGTTTAAGAGATTAGGCTTATTCGCCAAACGACTTTGGACGCGGTGAAACATATTTCACCCTTAATATGCAGGCTCCGAGGCCTATGCGTGGCATTTGGGCCTAATGCCCTTAATGTGATTTTTTTTGCTGCTGCTGTTTTAACACATATAAGCCTGTCTGACGAATCCATTTAGATGTCAGGATCTGTGGGCCCATATTGAATGACAATCGATTCGTCTGCCGAGGCCTATTTTGCCTAATGAATGCGAATCTGAAACAATGCCGAGCCGAAATGAGTGGGTGGCCCAGCCGGCCGGGTGGAGGCAGGAGTGGCGGGTTCGGTTCTGAACTTCTCAACGCCCATTGGTTGGATTTGAGTGACAGCGATTGTCTGCGCTAATAGCTCTCGCACGTCGGCTCGAGCTCGGGCCTTCAGCGACTCTGGCTCGGGTTATCAGGGCCGCACGCATTAACGCTGCGATTCGTTATTTCTGTCAGAAAAATCATTAAGTTCGTTAAGAGAAGTAAAAAACGCACCCATCTCTAGGCCTAAATGGACCGACTGTGAACAAGGAGGAGACTTTTAAACGACCCGAGTAGATGGAGGAGAGAAAAAAACCCTGCTTTCTCATTAAACACTAATTAGCTAATTGATATTTAATGTCACGTCAACGTGACGACGATGTTCGCCTAGAAATCTCCAAACGTTGACTAAAACAATCCGGTTGACAGTGTTGCCAGGTTGGCAAAATCGTGTCTTAGATGAAACGAATTAATGCGTCTAGATAGATCATCTACTTACTTTCGAAATCATCTATTACATCTGTATATAGATGACTTTGTGCAGAACACTCTTATCTTAGTCTAAATATGTTGATATACTCGTTATAAAATATCTGGAAACACGTACGCTCATTTTGTGTGGAAAAAAGATATTTTAATTTTTCGGATTACAGGGTGAACTTAAAAGGCTGTTGGAATTATAAAAACGAAATCGGAAAGGCAAAATGATCTCTAGCGCCAGTATATGAAAAATGGAGAAATGCAGAAAAATTCGTCGTCTGCTTTTGTCGTCTTCGTTCACTGCGTTCGCAGCGCCACCGTTCAACAGCGGCATTTTTTCGCAGCGAACTAATTCAATAGGCCTACTTGAATAGCTTTTTGGTCGGATGTGAACAGGAAAAGTGCATTTTCAAGTAAAATTCCACTCTAGAGTTTGCTCGGCTTGAAGCGAAATTAATTAAATGTCGCTCAGTCACCACGGCGTTGTACATGACTCAAGACTCAGACAGGAACAGATTCAGAGTGAGTACAGGGGTGGCAGAAAGAAGGAGGCACAGTGCTAATTGAAACACGGACCCGCCGACATCAATTTCGAGTTCTAGACCTGCAGTTTCAGTTAATTGTTCTGTTTTCAACGCGATTAGCTTTCCAGTCGACCTAGACACAAGGGTTCGAGATCGTCTGAACGAGTTTAAAAGCGGTGAGCGACAATTTCTAGTTTGGCCTAATTAGATTCTGAGTACTTGGCCGCCGCCGCCGCCATTCCCTGGTTCACTGGATTTCACTCTAAACCACTGCCTGGGCACAAAAGTAGACGAATTATTTTCCATGCTTAAAGTCTTAAGGCACCCTGAACTTTAAAGTTGAAACATTAATGAAAATAGCGCAATAAAAAAATTCAGATTTGCGCCATCTAAGAAGCATTTTCATTTTACTTTTGCGCTATTTTTATGATTTAATTTTTAAGATGAAATTTTCCATTTTTATCAAAGATTTTTTTTGGCAAAAATAATTCAAGAATATTTTCATACTAGGGCACCCGCGCCCACAAGTGGGCGCGCATGGGATGAAACTGTTTTGTGTAGACCCTATTGAATAAAACACGGTCTGTGGACCACTTCCGGTTTGCCCAGTAGACTTAAGATGGTTTTAGAGAACTTACAGGTGGTCCTTAAGAATAAAGCTTTGGGAAACTTCCTGTTAGCCCCATAGACCCAACATGGGGTTTTGGACCTCATTTTATACAACTATATTCAAAACTGAGCTCTATCAAGTGTTGGCGTGGCGCAGTGGATACGCCCATCACCCCCACGGTGCCACCCAATTCAGAGGCGTGAGGGTTCAAACCCAGGGGGGGAAGCAGAAGTGGGCCTGGCTTCTAATATATAGAGAAAAATGAGGATTTTTGGAATTTTTTTTTAAAAATGCATTTTTGGCGCTGACGCCAGAAACGGCGCCAGTGCCATGGCCCTCGTAAACGGAGAGGGGGACGAACCCACGAGACTTCCTTAAGCCCACCAACTTTAATAAATGGCCCGCAAGGGGTTCGATCCTGAAAACGCTGGATTGGGTGGGACCGTGGTGGTTAACCACTGTGCCACTTCAACACTTGACAAAACTCAGGGGTGAAATCTGCCTTTTCAACGCGATTTTTTTAGAAAGATTTTTAATTATGTGCATTATATAGGCCTACTTGTATGCCGCGTTTCATATTAGAAATTCAACATTTGCAGTGTAAGTTCAGATCTACTTTATGCGTGCAGAATAATTGTATCGTCGTCTGCTTTTGCGCGCCATTTTGAACGGGCAAAATGCAACACTGGACCGAAATGCGGAAAAATGCGTTTCAGCTAAAGCTGCAGTGTTTCTGCGAAAGGGGTTTTTGATATGCCTGAACGTGCGTTTTAAATTCAAATTTTGTTGTTAACTTTTTTTGTGGCTTTCTTTCATCCTATGTTAATTTGTCTTCGTTTGTAAATAAGAAGGCGGTTCAGATCCACCGAGAGAGTTTCCTTCATTTCCCGTCGTCTGATGCGAGTGTGCCTGTGTAAAATCATCTTTAAATGTGCCGCAACATCATCGTGATTGAGCTCATTCTTACGACTTGCTTCCTCGGCTTTTAGGTATGCAAATGAGCGCCCGCGCGCGCTGGTGTGGGTGGTGCAATTGGGCGTAAATTAGCAAACCTTGTTTTTTACCCGCAACTATATGCTCGCATGCGTGCCATTCCCTCCAATACAACAACCTTGCCTCCCTCAGCGCGCCACCCCTTCCTCTTATTATGAAACTCTTGTATTCTAATGAGGACTTTTTTCCTCTTCTTCTATCACAGCGTGACTTTAGCACAGTCGAATTTATGATTTAGTATGTTTTCGTTGCTGGCTTTTAACATCTTCTTCAGTGCGCAAGTACGAAATAAAAAATGCGAAAATCTCTAACGCTACCGTCTTCCGACCTAGAGTTAATGAATTTCATCAATTTCGCTTTAACTCACCGCAAACGGCTGCACGCGAACCCTAATTTTTGTCTTAACTTCATCAAGCGTAAGAAAAAGATGAAGGAAAAAAATGAGCAAATTTATTTTTCTATTTCGCTTCGAGACAAAAGGAGCAAAGAAAAAATGAAACGATGTTACTTCTGAAGTCAACTCGCTTTGAGCATTAATTTTAATCAACAAATTCATCATTATTGTGGAAATGTGTGCTCAAAAGTTTGTGTCGCACCACGGAGTGACTGATTACTTTTGCTCAAGCGGACGGACGCCTACGCTGTATTGAGCGGGCCATTCGCATCAGCTGTGCTTAAACCCTTTTTAGCAGGCCTCCCGCAATATTTCACACTTTGCATCGCCGAAAAATTACAATAAAAATAATCTCACTCAACAATGACTCAATTAGTTTTTGCAAGATTTCCGATTCGATTAATCAAACGCGAGTGAGTAACCACGCCCATTTGTAATTGCGAAAGCATTTTGTTCTTTGTTTTCTTTGCTTCATGACTTCAGATTGGTTAGCGATTAGCGATTTTTCTTTCTAAGCCGCAGTTGCAGAGCAGCAGCGATTTTTCGCGATTAGCGATTTGGCGAAATCTCTAATCGCGCCAAATCGCACTCTTAAATCGCTACCTTCATCATAGTAAAGGCTAAAACTAGAATCCGTAGCAAAAACAGGCTGCATAAAATAGCCAATATTTCGAGCTCTACTTGTGCATATCTTAGCTTACGTTGAAAAATATCCGTACAGTGAATGCTTATAAAACCATAATTGGACAGTCATGTCTGTTGGTTCCCCATTTCTAAAAAAATAAATAAATAAATAAAACAAACCAACCAAGCAAAAATACACTTGACGCATCTTTGCTCGACAAATATCCATGTTTTAAGCGCCCAGAATTTAAATTTGCCCTTTCCTAGGCTTTGCTTTTAATTGCATTTTTTGTCGTCTGCTAAATGAGCAGCTTTTCTTCTCGCAGTTTCCGCTTTCATGCTCGGCTGCCGGCCATTGTTGGCACCGTGGCAGCGACTGCGCGCCGAAGAGTGCGGAAAGCGATTTTGTCGAGGAAATGAAATTTATTTTTCTGTCCACTTCTGAAAAGTCTCTCAGGGGTAAAACAACGGCGACGCGAGGATCGCAGTATATATATTTTATTTAACGTTATAGTTATTAGAAAATTTATGTGCTGTGCATTCAATAGTCTGCGCCTCTGTCGCAGCACTTCTTTTTTTCTTCTTCTTCACTTAAATGCAATTTGCGACGGCACAGTCAGTCAGTCAGTAAGTCAGAAACTCAAGAGCGTTGACATTTTTATTTTTCTAAACTTTTTGCAAAATGTCATCTCGTGTGTCTGCCCTCATAAACAAAGAAATTGAAAAAAATCTTTTTGTTGTTGTGCGTTGTCTAACAATGAGAGACATGTGCGCTCAGAAAATAATAAACGGACCTAAAATATATAACTTTAGGCCTTCATGAATGTTAATTGGAAAGAAATGTTTTGCATTTCAACGCGAAATTTATTTTCTGCATTTTTCATGCGCTTCAAATGTGATGCGGCTGCAAAGATTCCCACAAAAAAGCGCACATCATCAGCTTTTATTTTTTGATGAGTTTTCCATTTTTCATTTTTAACTCGTCAGCGCCACCTAGTGAATTAGTGCGCAAGTTCGCCAATAGGCCTACATGCATTGTGCGTGTCGCGCAACGAAGCTATTCTTCATTCAATCGCGAATTCTATGTGGGCTCAAAATTGAACTACGCGCTGATGGTGATGAGCGGTTCAGACCGGAAGTGAAGCCGGCATTTTTCTTTTAAAGTGTGGATCCTCGATTCTGCTCTTTTCTTTCGCATTTTAGTGATTTTGATGGCTCATTTGTCGCTGGAAACCTTTTCAACTTGAAATTGAAACCAATCTTGGCCGAGAGGCCTAACTGGTTCGCAGTCGCCAGCTCGATCGCCCCATTACTTCCACGACTAGTCAGTTATGGCCACGTTGGTTGACGTAGCTGATCACAGGCTGCACGCTTCTGCGGCTACAAATCTCCAAATCACGTGATTTCCCCAATTTATACTGCCAATGACTATCTAGTCCCGGTTTCACATGGACGAATCAAATCTATCGCATGCTTCACCGGTACCCGTACTGCATAATTGGTCACAAGTGATCGCGTGATTCGGTTTTCAGATTTGAGTCACCCTGTATTTTGGCGTCCAATTAAGACGGTAAAATGCTTAAATCTAATTTTATTTTTTGCGTAGGCCTAGACAGTTATTAGGCCTATATAGACCAAACTGCATCCAGTTCAGACTGTTTGATTGGAAATTATTTTATTTGCACGCGTTTGGCCAACTTTTAACTTTCATTATTGCGAGCTTTGAGCTCGAACGTCGACGCTTTAGTCCTAGACTCATTCGGCCGCCCGCCCGCCCGACCATCACTTCCACCCACAAAAGCAAACAACAGTTGGTGAAGATAATTAAACCGTAAGTCATGGAATAATGCTATTACATTATTAATTTCCGGCTGGCGTTATGTGCGCGCAACAATCTCGTTACATTTATTGTCATTTAGGCGCTCTTTTTTGGCGGCGGCGGCGGCCATTTTTTTGTATCTAGTAGGCCTAGCTTTGTTTCTCTAACCCCTTATTGCTAGTTGCGCGATCCGTCTGCCAGCCTTTTATTTATTTATTTATTTTGGTGCTTTTTTCTTCTTCAAGAAGGCCTCTAGTTGGAAGAACTAATCGATCATATCACCATCCACCATCTTGTACATGCTAATTTCTGTTTGCGTCGATTGCAGCGCCATTTTTGTTTTATCTTCCCTCCTTTAATCTATCGCGCAAATGGCCTTCGTTTCATCTCTGGCCGCCATTTTGATAATCATTTTTTTGCGTTTTTCGTCCAAATGTTAATGGAATAGCGGCACTGCTACTGGGTGACCCGGCCGGCCAGTTGCCTCGGGGATGATACGGCACGAGAGCGTTTTCCATGTTAGTTTAGAGCCGAGCTCGACGCAGCACGAAAGCGCGTTATCGTCGTGCGTGACGCCTAATCATTCATAAGCCTTTTTGGCCGCGTGAAGATTTTCTCCCATTTCGGAGAGGAGTTCATCACGCGTTTCATTGGTCGCAATTTAAATAAGCCTATTGTTCTTAATAAATTAGTGGCGAATAGGCCTCGGGCGAACACACGCTGCACTCTAGCACGGTTCCATTATGCAATACTTGTTCCGGATCTACTTCACAAGCTGACCTTGGCTACAGGGTGTTTCAACGTTTCTTCATTCTTCAATCATTGGCGTATATAGTAAATTTGCCTCAGCCTTGTCACACCCTGTATTTCGCTTAATTGGAAAAAATATATTTTTTAAATACTCACTCCTGATGGTCCACTTCGTTATATCATATATCTTTTGAGTTACAGGGTGCACAATAAAAACTAAAACATTAATCTTTTGCCCCCTTGTAGGCAGGCAATCACTGATGGCTTCTCAAGCAATTTGAGACTATTGAAAAACCCTGTACTTATTTTGCATTAATTGCATACACTAACAGCAGACTCGAATATCACGTGCGCATCACAAGCCGGCTTTAAGATAAGCTTACTTATTAATAAATATCTTATAGCCGGCTTGTGATTCAATTAATGCAAAAAGCAAAGTTTTTTTGCTAAGCTCTTAAGCAATCGATCTGTGTGCGCGCTCTGCTGCACGAATTAGACCTTATAGCTGGAGTCAATTATGAAAATTTATAATTATAGTGGCGGCGCAATCGAGCTATACTGTGCAATATTTCACGGAGGCAAAGCAAGCGTGCTCGGCGCACGGTTTATAGGACGCACTTATCACACGTGGCTTGTGTTTGTTGTTGTTAACGATTAATTTACGTGCAACTTGCGTTAATTCCTTGCGCTACTTTTTCTTCATCTTCGGTCTCCGATCTTTAGTTTCTCGTAGTTTCTTCGCTGGAAAATTCTTCTTCATTAAGATTTCGCTGCGCGCAATGTCTTCGTTTTTAATTATACATACACGGCGCGAGCCAAATGCAGGCCTACTGGCTCTCTCCAATCACACTCCGTACATTTGCTGGGCCTACTCTTCTCCCCGGAATGTGGGAATTTCAATTGACTACTACTGCTCTTAAGATTTTTGCGCCGAAAACACGCCCTGCTCGTCTGCGTCCTTTTACTTTTCGACGCATTTTCCAGCGTTTAATGGTCCTTGTAAAATGATTTAAGTTTGCCTGGCGCGTTAAATTAACTGGCTAATTTCTCATAAAGCATCTCGTGCGTTTGCTTTTTAAATGTATTTCATTTCTTGCTTGTGTTCGCCTGCTTACATCGTGATAAACAGTCGTCGACTTGAATATACTTTTTTCTTTTCTTACTTTTAATTTAATTCTGACCATCTCTAGTGCTAAATTAAGGCACGCTGGTTAATTGAACAAAATACTTATGGTTTAAATGTTTATTTTTATTTGAATATTAATTTTATTTATATTTTTTTAAATTGTCAATATCTT
>JAQIYI010000840.1:0-15089 GCA_034700265.1 Polyzonium germanicum | reverse complement strand
CCCAACAAATTCTTCATGAAATTCTTGGAAAAATGGAAAATCTAAACAAAATATTTTAAAATTTAAGACTTTGCGTTTAAGATTATTTAAAAGGAAACGAAAAATTATGAATCGTAATGAAACATCAGAATTACCCGTATTTAAATTAAAATTGATTGACATGAACAATAAACATTTTTTTTAAAAAAGTTAAAATTAAAGAAAAAAAAATTAAATTTAAATACAGCGTGACTTAAACCTAAAGCATTCGTGATTAAAGAAAATCATGTACGGATAGGTCTCAAAATTTTGAAACTGAATGCATTAGACTCCATGTATTGGTTTGGGTTCCTAAACAATTGATGTAAAGCGCTCATACATTATAAACTACCTTGTCATAGATGCTGCCATCCAGAAAGTTGCTGGGAAATGTGAATCCGTTGCTATTCGGCGTGGAAGAAATTCTCGGGCCGACTTTAAAACGCTGATTGGCGGCAGAGTTCGCCGAATCAGTGGCTCCGCCGCAGCCAGGCGGTTTGCCGTTTCGGATAGCCCTAGTCGTTACCGGTACTTCGTAAATGTCGCGCTGCGGTTTTCGCTTGGTTGCGATGTAGATGATTTCTGGCTCGCTCTTTAGAGACGACGAACAGGACGACGTGTCCGCTATCTTGACGTGGTCGTCAATAATGGTAACCGGACTGACATCCAGCCGACGTCTGTCAAAAGGAACGGAAAACAATGAAGCGTATTTATTAGTAGTTCGCTCCTACGTGGTTGTGAAACGCTTCTTGCGAATTCACATATGTGTACAAAAAATAGTCCCAAGAAGTTGAACAGAATGGAACGAAGTTGAAACCCAAAATGTCAAGTTTAATTTACAGTAGGATGTTAACTGAATTCAACGTTTTGCACGTGAAAATTTCTATTGGATATCATTATACTAAGTATATCGAACGCGCACGAGCATTGCGTTTTTACACTAATTCACTGGGAATTCTTACGAATCAGACGCTACAAGTCCGAAGTTTAAAAGCATGAAATATAATTGTAGCCGATATTAAGGCTAACCTGCTTTCCTAGAAATCAGAAGTGACTTTTCTGAAACAGAATACAATTTGAAATTTCAAATTGACTTTTCAAAAATTACTAAATGACTTTAAAAAAAACGTTCCATTCTTTTACCATAGGCCTACAGTTATACGAGCTTAATGACGGCGTGGGGATTGGCAATGGTGTAGACAGTAGGACTATATATTTAAACTAGGCTAGTAGTGTGTAATACCACTAATGGCGGAATTATGCAGGCGCTAGATTTGACATTTCCATCGCCGCGATGCTTCGAAATAAAGCGGAGAGTACAATAATTTGATGCATCGCGGCGAAGGAAATGTCAAATCGAGTCCTGCATAATTCTGCCTTAAGCCGTGGACACCGCAGAGGATTACTGCCAAAAATAACTGCACACTACACATCGTAGCAGTTATTTTTGCCAGTAGGCCTAATTCTCTGAGTAAGCTTGTGCGTCGCCATTCAAGAAACGTTCACCGGTGTCCACGGCTTTAATGTCCGAGCGAAAGTAGCACGTAGTTAGGTATGCAGCACATATTCAATATAGGCCTAAAGGGAGAAAATAGGAAGGTAGGCCCAGTAAAATACACAGATGGACGTGCCATTTGAGTCTGCTACATGTCCTTCGCTCGCTATCGCTCCCTCAGACAAATATATAAATAGAATATCATGATGAGCTGATGACCCACTTGATTCCCTTGTTGACGAGCGCCGTCGCCATGCTGGGCGTTATCGAATCGTTTTCCAGTGGATTTTGCGGGATGTTGGACGATTCGGGCGATACGGATAGGATGGACGACATTGACGACGACTTGATCAGCCGAGGACCTTGAGAATTCAGAAAAAGCTTGTCGTTGTTCATATTGTTATTGTTGATGACGATGGCATGCTTCTGCTGGTGAGGATCACGTGTCTCAGAGCAGTTGTAACGCCGTTGTTCTTCGCCGCTACTACCGCCACCGCCACCGCACGATCCGTCTGAATCGTTGCCGCCGTTCCAGTGGCGCGCCGGCTTCTCGAGACTGTGAATTTCGAGCGAGACGCCGATCGGAGGCGATCGTCGAGGAACGTTGGACGACAGCGGCGGCGGCGGTTTCGACATCAGGCTACGAGACGTGGCTGCGTCCAAACTCATCAACGGCACCATTTCGACGCAGCCGGCGTAATTGTAATATGCGGTCGTCGGAAAGCCAAACTTTGGACCACCAGCAGCACCGCCACCGACGTTCGATTGGTGGTTGCGGTTATCGTGGTTCGTCATCTGCGTAATGACCCACTGAGCTGGGATTGCAGACCGATACATAGCACACGAAGCAGTGTCTTGCAATCAGAGAAGGAAGATGACCAGGCGCACACAGCTCACAAAGCGGCCTGAACGGTACATAACACAAGTGCATGTAGCCCAGCAAACATTTCTTTGTACACAAAAGCAATACAAAGTAAAGGTAAGCAAGTAAGCATGCAACAAAATGCACATACCCAATAACATACCCGGTTAATGTACAAATTCTAGTCTACATGTGTAACAGTGTACGGTAACATCGGTAAGTGATGTAAACCAATGGGTTACATATCACTCACGTCATGTGCACCAATGTATTTGGTGGGCATATATGCCCACCAAAAGCAATACAAGTATTATGCAAGCAGCAAGCATGTAACAATTAAAGCGTCCAAAAGACAATTCAAATGAGCATAAATAAATATTAGTTCCATGCATCCATTTTTCACAGTCACAACTATAGTTGTGCTATACTATAGTGTGTGAACACTTAATCAAGCTAATAGTCCTAAGGTGAATTTGCGCATGCAGTGATCGACTTAGGTCATCGATCGGCGTATCTAACCTCAATGCTTATGCATGCATTCGTCCATGCCAAATATACCGTATAGAATATGCCTATGCACAGTGTTAAATATGATTTATAAGTTTATAATAAGCTTATATTGTAACAATATTGTAATTATAGTAAATAGTAACCTTCCGGCAGCATTAGATCTATGAACATTGTTAAAGGGTTCATCCAAGGCAGCTAGGCCTACATCTGTAGTTGCGTTGAGCCCGTTTAGGCGTGCTGGAAAGCAGGGAACAAAATGTAAGAAACAAAAGGAAGGTACGTACGAGGAGAGGAAATATAAAACAAAACTGCGCGAGTTATTTTCACAAAATTGCAGGAAAATTAATAATCAAAAATAAAACTACTTCAGCACTAGTTAAATCAAAATACCTTTCACCGCAATGACCTTCAAAATGTTGACCAAGAACGTCCTCTGGCGACAACAAAACACAATAGGCCTATTTCAAATTTAAATTTACTGAATATTGTCATCACTGAAATCACGGTTAATCTCACATCAGTTATCACGCGGACTATTTACAAATGTGTACAAAACAATCATATCTTTCGATGAAACTATTGAATTCAGTCACAGATTCACAATTTTCACAACATTTAAAAAAAAAAGTATTTTGACCACAAAACGATGAGAAATTAGCGGGAAAGATGACGTCACGTATGCTACCGGAAGAGACACGTCCTCATCCGGTGACGTCATAGACTTTCCTTCCTTAAACAAATATGGCGGCCGCGTGTTAATTTTTTTCATGAAATCTTGGTTGAAAAATAGTTGAAAAAACTCTTTCTTTTTGTTTATAATTTGCGTGTTTTCTAGATTTCATAGTTCTAACCGACGGGAAAAAGCTAGGCGCTGACTAAAAGGGTCTTAATTAACTAGCGAGCCAACAAGAAGTCTAAACAAGGGAAGAATGAGTGTCGACGCTTACGGTCCCAGTTCGCAGACGCTGACGTTCCTCGATTCGGAAGAGACGGAGTTTTTAGGGGCCGACACGCAGGGTTCCGAGTACGATTTCACCGATTTCGGCATCTCGCAGACGCAGCTTGACCAGAGTCAGGCAACGCAGAGTCAGGTACGTCTTAGGCCTAACTTCAGGTAGCCATAGGCCTATCCGCAGCCGCAGCTAGGCCTCATGCAGCTATGTAATGCCTGGAGATCCAGGCCTAACGTGAGTGTCTGAAAAAAAAATTCTCTGCTGTAGCCGGAAGGCCTAATTGCCACGGCTAAATCAACGCGACACATTTGTTTGATGACTGGGCAAACCAGCTGTAACAAAAGGTTTCGTCTGGTCGCGCAATACAATGGCGAGAATGCGAATCTGCAGTCCTTAGACATCAGCCAAGAACAACACTTGATTGCAGTCCAGTAATTATTGCGGGCATATATTAACGAATGGCTGATTGTCCAAAATAAATCAATACGTTTATTATAACCAATTTTTGTGGCCTACAAATTTAAACGACGCAAACACCAATAAACTAGGCCTACGATTGTCTTGAAAGTTGAAACCTGTAAAGCGCATGTAGTAGGCCTAATTATTACATAGCCTACAACACCCAGGCGGACCATACCTATTACCCCTATTGGTGTATACCATATAATTTCGTTTGAGACGACCACACCCATTTATTATGACGCTTTAATAAGGTTGATGAAGTCTGAACTCAAAATCAGCGTCTAGCATCAACATTTTGCGCCACTTGCGTTCTTTATCGCGGCGAACAATTTCTCGTCAAATTGCAAAAAGGCGCTTTTTTTCTTAGCACCAGAATCTTAATGATAATGATACCGGTAATGATTAGGCCTACTCCTGGGTCAACATGGGATTATGTTTTTTTAACAGATCAATGGAGAGATCGTCGTCGTCCAAAATGGCATTGAGCGTGATCTTGGTTCGTCCACTCAGGGACTGGGCGAATTAAACTTCGAGGAGGATGAAGAAGACCAGTTCTATATGAAAGACCTGCCGGACCACGCCTGCAAGTGAGTGCTAGTTACACACTGCGTCATTTATTGTTTCAGGGATCGAATCACACGCGATAATGTTCAACTTTCTGCTTTGCCATTTTAAAATAAAAGATATTGCGGTATTCACGATCCTGGCTGCGTTGTCATGTGCAACGGCTGCAAGAAGTGGTTTTGCAACGGACGCGGCAATACATCCGGAAGGTGATCATGTCACGTGATAATATTTTTTCCCTTTAGTTTCCGTTCACTCGTTAAACGTTCAGTTTTCTTTATTTTTTTATGGATTCTTTCCAGCCATATCATCAATCATTTGGTGCGCGCGAAGCACAAGGAAGTCACCTTGCACAAGGACGGACCTCTGGGCGAGACCATCCTCGAGTGTTACAGTTGCGGATGTCGCAACGTCTTCGTACTCGGTTTCATTCCGGCCAAGGCCGATTCGGTTGTCGTGCTGCTATGTCGCCAACCGTGTGCCGCTCAGAGCAGCTTAAAAGACATGAATTGGTTGGTGGTTTGAAGTTTTCCCCCACCCCAAATTAATGTAGTATTAATTTATTATTATGTTTAACTCGAATTATATTATATTTGTATAGGGATCAGGATCAATGGAAACCGCTGATAAACGATCGAACGTTCCTCACCTGGTTGGTGAAGGTGCCATCCGAGCAAGAACAGATGCGAGCCAGACAGATTTCAGCGCAACAAATCAACAAACTCGAGGAACTCTGGAAGGCAAGTTTTTAATTTCAGCTTTAGATGGCATTAATTTTGTCGCGTGTCTTTTAATATATTTTTTTACCATTTTTAAAATTTGATTTTTTTTTCCGGGGTACACAGGACAACATAGATGCGACGTTTCAGGACCTGGAGAAACCCGGCGTTGACGAGGAGCCGCAGCAGGTGCTTCTGCGTTACGAAGACGGCTATCAGTACCAAAATATATTCGGACCGCTCGTAAAGCTCGAGGCGGATTACGACAAGAAACTGAAGGAGTCGCAGACGCAGGATAACATCGAGGTGCGCTGGGACGTCGGTCTAAACAAGAAGATTATCGCCTACTTCACTATGGCTAAGACAGATGGCGGTTAGTGCCTGGCATCATGAAAAATTGATTTCTTCCCGTTATGATAAGTTGTTTAATTTTCTTTGTTGTAAAATGGATTTTTTTAAAGATATGCGTCTAATGCATGGAGATGAGCTGCGTCTTCGCTACCTTGGAGAACTACACAAGCCATGGTCAGGAGTCGGACATGTTATCAAGATCCCAAACAGTATGCGCACGTCTTTTGCTATATGAAAATTTACTGTCTATAGGAAAAAAAAGGTTTAGAAAATTAATAAAGAACCGGCGAATTATTTTAAAAAAAAAACAACAAAAATAAATTAATATCAGAGTTATACGATAATACGAGTAAGTTTTGTAATCATAAATACAAATTAAAGAGATTTATAATTTATTAGATTGTAGTTTAAACTTGAACCTTTTTCTGTCCTGCAAATGACAGATTACGGCGAAGAGGTTGGCATCGAGCTGAAAAGCAACTCTGGCGCTCCCTCGGACTGCACGCACAACTTTGTCGTTGACTTCGTCTGGAAATCAACTTCGTTCGATCGGTCAGTTCATATGTGACATCACACTATTCAAAAATAAACTTCAGAAAAGAATCTATAGATTAAAAACCTTTTCATAATGAATAGAATGCAAGCTGCGCTGAGAAAGTTCGCCGTGGATGACAGCTCTGTGTCCGTTTACATTTATCATCGCCTGCTTGGCCACGAAGTCGAGGACGTTCTCTTCCGCTGTCACCTGCCCAAGCACTTCTCAGCGCCCAATCTGCCCGATCTGAATCGCTCGCAGGTCTACGCCGTCAAGCATGCTCTGCAACGACCGCTTAGCCTCATTCAGGGACCACCTGGAACGGGAAAGACGGTCACGTCGGCCACCATAGTGTACCATCTGGTGAAACAAAACAATGGACCCGTGCTAGTGTGCGCGCCGAGTAACATCGCAGTTGATCAGCTCACGGAGAAGATCCACAAGACCGGCCTCAAGGTCGTCCGTCTGTGCGCCAAAAGCCGAGAGGCCATCGACTCTCCGGTCTCGTTTCTGGCGCTGCACAACCAGATCCGTAACATGGACGGGTGAGGATGAAACCACGCTTGATATTTTTTTTAATCCCGCCTAATAACCATTACCTATAAGAAAATCTTTCTTCCTGCAGAAACACTGAGCTTCAGAAGCTTCAGCAGTTGAAGGACGAAACCGGGGAGTTGTCGTCAGCCGATGAGAAGCGTTACCGCATTCTGAAAAAGTCTTGCGAAAAGGAACTGCTAGAGGTTGCATGTTTTTTCCTTTTATTCTATTTTTTTTTTTCAAATAATGCAAAAATGGCATCTGAACTATTTATTTTCAACTTTTAAAGATTTGAAACATCTTAGTCCTCTCAATTTCGTTGTCAACAAATCAATTTAAAGAGATAAAATTTAATTAGAATAGTTTGCCAAGCGAGAGTCATTAGCATATCAGAAATTCGTTCAGGAATGAAACATTTAGGGCCCCTTTTGATCGCACATGCCACATGTCCCGTTAAACTGGTTCAAGAATTGAATTTTCATTTTATTGCACTTGCTTTTAATGCAGATGACATGTGAACAGACGGACCAAAAGACTAACCAACCAATCAACAACACGTGCGATTCAAGTCTGATATTAGTCCTTGGGCCACTTAATGAAAAAATCTTTTTTAAATGTTTGATAGGCCGCTGATGTCATCTGCTGTACGTGCGTTGGCGCTGGCGATCCTCGGCTGACTCGTTTCAAGTTTCACTCCATCTTAATCGACGAGAGCATGCAGGCCACCGAGCCCGAATGCATGGTGCCCGTCGTGCTCGGCGCCAAGCAACTAATCCTTGTCGGCGATCACTGTCAATTGGGACCCGTCGTGATGTGCAAAAAGGCAGCGCGCGCCGGACTCTCGCAGTCGCTTTTCGAGCGACTCGTCGTGCTCGGCATACGTCCGTTCCGTCTCGAGGTCCAATACCGAATGCACCCAGAGCTGAGCAAGTTCCCGTCGAATTTCTTCTACGAGGGGTCGCTGCAGAATGGTGTATGCGCAGGTACTGACTTTCAGTTAGAATAAATTCGAATTAGGTTTCATTTCTATTAATTTCTAATTAAAATTAGGTTAAATTTATAATTTACTAGCGTACAATGTATATTGTAATTGGGAGTTATGAACTTTTAAGTGAGTCGAAAACTCGTAATGACTTTAATCCTAATAAGTATAAGAATATCAGGGTGCAATCTGGATAAAACGATATTTTCTTTCTTTAAAATCCTTTTAGATGAGCGCAGAATGAAAGGAGTGGACTTCCCATGGCCTCAGATTGAAAAGCCCATGTTTTTCTACGCCACTTCTGGACAAGAGGAGATTGCCGGATCAGGAACGTCGTACCTGAATCGAACTGAAGCCGCCCTCGTCGAAAAGATAACGACTCGCTTCCTGCGTTCCGGCGTCAAACCCGAGCAGATCGGCATCATCACGCCCTACGAGGGCCAACGGGCTTATCTCGTTCAGTACATGCAGTACAACGGTTCGCTGCACTGCAAACTCTACCAGGTTTGTTTGCATAAAACATTTGGCTCTAAGGAGTATTTTTGGTGTTTCAGGAGTTACGTGTTGTTTACATATATCTCTTGTTTATTTGTGCATGCAGGAAATTGAAGTGGCGAGCGTTGATGCATTCCAAGGTCGTGAAAAGGACCTAATAATCATGTCGTGCGTTCGTTCCAACGAGCATCAGGGAATCGGTTTCCTGAACGACCCGAGGCGATTAAACGTCGCGCTCACTCGAGCCCGATATGGCATCATCATCGTTGGAAACCCAAAAGTTCTGTCCAAAGTGAGTAATGTTTTCACACTAGACCCAAAGGTTGAACCCCTTAGGGGAGCTCCCGTCGTTGTAGGTCAATTAACCAAAAAACCTTTTGGTTTATTTTTTCATTCAGCAACCTCTATGGAACCACTTGTTGTCGTTCTACAAGGAGCAGAAAGTGCTGGTTGAGGGTCCGCTCAACAACCTGAAGGAGAGCATGATTCAGTTCAGCAAGCCTCGCAAACTGGTGAACGCCATCAATCCTGGAAGTCACTTCATGAACATGACCATGTTCGACGCTCGCGAGGCCATCGTGCCCGGCAGCGTCTATGACCGTACTGGCCAACTGAACGGAACTAACGCAGGAGCAGGTGCGTAATTTAATTACCGTACAATCCGTACGGTTTATTGTATTTCATGTCGTTTTGCACATTTTGCATTTTTTTTTTCAAACATTGCAAATAAATATATCACAAAAATAATAACCAATTTTAACTTACTTGCAGGTAATCCATTTTACCGCCCTGACGCCTACACGCGCACCCATGATCAGATGAGTTACATCAGCCCTGAGCGAACTCAGGCTGCCATCACCAACCTCCCGGTTCCTGTTGGAATGTTCATGAACATGTCTCACATCCCTCCACGATTTTACAACCAACACCAACAAGCTCTCCAATGTACGTCCGAAATATATATTTTCTTCAAAATAATGTGTATAATTTTAGTAATAGGATTATTTTTATTTTTTTTCAGCAGCGTTTCAAGGTCAGCGCACTAAGGGTGGTCTAGGCGGCATTGGTAATCGCAAAGGACTGAAAAACCCACGCTCCAAATTCAATCTGAACGGACAGGGCGTTAACTTGTCGCAGCCGTTCAACAGTCAAGCGAGTCAGGATGCCACGCAACCTTTCTCGCAGGGCGCCCTCACGCAGGGTCAGCTGTCGATGAGTCAGATGTCGCAGCCTGGATTTCCTGGACTCTCGCAGCCTGAATTATCGCAGGTTAGACAATTTTCAGTTTCATAATGTTGAATAATTCTACACTCGGCTATTAGTGCATGTATGTACGTGCTACTTACTATGTTAATAAATTTAAATTTGAAATTTGACCCTTTACAGGACAGTTACCTGGTGGGTGAGTTTCAGTCACAGACCGACGGGATGCTGTCGCAGGATTCAACGTACCAAGGAGACCGCGCGTACTTCGCGTCGTGTCCAGGTGCCCAATTCTCGCAGCCATTTTGAGGCGGCAATGGCGATGGCAATAGCGGCGGTGGCGGCGACGCGTCCCCTTCGACCCCCAATCACCGGCAGCAAATACGTCCTCATGAATGGCGTTCTGTTTGTCTGTGTCTGTGTGTTTTGGATGTATGTGTGATTGTGATTCTTGTGTGTCACTTGACATCCGAAGAGCACATCTCCTCGTCCGCCATCTTGCTGCTTTTGAGACACAAAAACAAGAAAAAAGAGCGATAAAATACAAAATCCGCATGGAAACCAACATCCTGTCTAAATGAAAGAATGGATAAGAGCGGTCATATTTGAAGTTTTGACGACAAGTGAAATGTAAAGCAACACGCTAAAGATCTAAAGCTTAATGGGGCGTTTGTAAAAGAAAAAAACAACAAAAGACACGTGCTGGTCCAAACCCTGAATTTCTTAACCAATTTTCTCATCTTTAATCCCTTCTTCGTCCTATCTCTACAAGGTTTTTTAAGATTAAATCTACACGATTCAATGATTTAAACACGTTAAGTATGAACGCACTTCGGTCTATTAGTTTGCTGGGAACGCAAGCGAAACAGCGAGCGGCATTGTTTTGAAAGTAAGGGGAATTGTCCCAATTTCTTTTTTTCTTTTTTTTGGGCGCTAAAGCTATAACGAACGCGAGTCAAGATTCCTTCCACTATCCCTCCAGACCCGCTATTTCCGTATACAGAGCCTTTCATGAGTTCAGGTTCAATTAAGACAAGTTTATTTACCGATTATTTCAGCTATTTGTACTTTTCTGTTACTCGATGATATCTTGACTAAAGTAGGCGAATCAAAATGCCTCGATTCCTGTTGATCCGATCCGCATTGGTGATCTGATTGTTCGTGTTACGCTATGGGTATTTTTTTCTCACATTTTTTTTAAACATCATAAGTCAGGCCTAAGCTTAATTTTGGTTCATTAGTGATGCAATTTAGACATTCTCCGCATTTTTAATTTTTTCTAATATTGTAGTACAATTTTTTTGATGATATTTTTGTTGGTAACAAAATTTGATTTATGAATTATAAATCATAATTAGAAAAATAAACAATGCATCGGATAGCATGCTTTTTAATTTATAAAATAAAAATCAAATTAATTTAGACATGTCAAATTAATAAATAAAATTCAAATTAAAAAGATAAAATTCAAATTAGTTTAGAAAATTCAAATCAATTTTTAAATAAAAATTAAGTGTTGATATGTAATTCAATGATTGCAATCGATTGAATTATAGATTTGAAAAACTGAAAGGAATTTTGATTTTTTTTTTAATTTAATCTTAAATTTTGTTGGAGATTAAGTTTGATTTGTTCTTGGAAAAATAAATTGTAGGCCTATAAATGATTAAATTTGGCATTTAATTTTGTTACAATTGAAAAATCTATTTCATGCAATTTTGATTCAATTAAATTTAACCTAAACTAAATAGTCTTGGAAAATTGAAATATTTGTAAAATGAATAGACGTTTGTAACATTCAAATCTAATTTTAAAAAAGAACTACACTTGTAATGATTTTTGTTTTTAAATTAGTGAATATTTAAAAAATGTATTTTTTATAATTAGGCCTACATTATTTGAAAAAAAGCAACTGATGCACAATATTCATGTAACATTTGATTAAATGAATTTTTTTAATTAGATAATAAGACACCTGGAAAAATACATTTTGAGTCAAAATCCAAATCAAATATAATATTAAGTTGGCTAAAATTGTACCGGTATGTAATTGGAGAATTCCATTAAAAGATCGTAAAATTGGAGAAATTAAAACTGGCAATGTTGGATTGTGGAATTTAATGTTTTATTTAATAAAATTGTGAAGCATTGAAAGTGTTTTATTTTGACCAAATGTTCATTTACGCGCGAAGGTATGATGTATCGAATTATCGATACGGACGTGTATACTCATGGATGAGGCGCACCGATGGCGCATGCGCAGTGCCTACAAAAATGCACAATATTTTCTCCGGTCGGCTCTAGCAGCCAGTTTTGTTTCTATTGTCTTGTTTCTCCGGTCGGCTCTAGTAGCCATTTTTCTTTTGTTTCGTCATTTTGTTCCTCCGGTCGGCTCTGGGAGCCATTTTTGTTTCTGTTGTTTTGTTTCATCGGTCGGCTCTTGTAGCCATTTGTACTGAGATGTGGCTTATATGCATCCTTATGGATGGGAAAAGCCAAAAGTGAAGAAAAGAAGAAGAAGAATGCACGATATTGTTCACTTTGAGACCTCGCGCTCGCGGATCCGCCACTCGTATTTTTGATCTTCTCGAGGAAAGTCGTCGCGTTGCTTCGGAGTTCGAATGAGTGCCAAAATGTTAAAGTTCCGTGCAATACATATGTCGTCAACGAAACGTGAAAATCATGGAATAACAATCGCGGCTCAGTCCGCCAACGAGTTCTTTGGCCGGTGGTTTCGATAGCGTCTGTGACACGATGAAGAAAGGTATCATTGCATAGGCCTAATTTAGCCTCAAATTTGGAGGCACTGTAGATCTAGATTTGATTTACAACGGATTCTGTTTTACATCAGATTATAGCTCTTAACGGATTTTAATGCGCGATGCTATTATATCTTTTACCTTGAAATTAAATGAAAAAATAACAAAATATAAGAATAAAATTAAAAGTGACTGATGAGTCATTCCGTAAACAGGCCTACTCTACTATGGCGCTTCAGCTTAAAGCCATTAGGCCAGTACGGTGTATACTGCGGCGCTTCTGCTTTATGCCATTCAGCCAGTATGGCGTTTATTAAAGCGCTTCGGCTAAAAGCCATGGCTGTCGATCTGTCGACCATGCTGATGTGTTAAATAACTTTAAAAATTCAATAAATTATTAAAAACACGATACGGTAATAAAGAGCAAGTGGTGTACAATGCTTAGGCCTGCATGTACTCTAGACCTACAATACCCTATACTAATTAATTGTCCGAGCTAGGGAAGCAATTCAGTGCTATGTAGACAATTTGTAACGTATAATTTGACGAATTTTGTCCGCTTTTTTGCCCAATTTGGTGTAGGCTACGAAATTCAGGACTATCTGTAGTTCTACATATTTCTTTACAAGTTTACCGATTTTATTTGTAGGCCTATTAATAAGTTTGGTATAAAAATACAAAATGAGCCCAAAACGTGCGCGCAACTTATTGATTGTTTGATTGTTTCTAATTTTGAGATTGCGTTAAGAGCGTCGACACTCGTCATAGCAAGCCTCATAGGCCTAGCCCATTAGTGATATCGCTCTTAGTGCCTAAATTATAGTAGTTGTAGACAATTGTATTAATTGGATATTTTTTGTCTAGTTTTCTCATCACGTTCAGGTGCTTTGCCAACTGACAAATGGAACCACGTCAAAGCACATTGATTCGCAAGTGTCGTTGGCTAGCCTACTACAACACATGAATGGAAGATTTCAACGACGATGGTTGAATGTACCAGAGGGAAATTTGCGAATTGCCTTTGACAACGACGATGGACACATTCTATAAAAGAGATGCTGTCGATTAAGGCGAGTCTTGATTATGGAGCAGAGTCATCGCCAGGCTCACGCCAAGCAGTCGCAACTTTAAAAGGTATATGCAAGTAGAAGTTTTTAGAATGCTCTGGGCATCTATTCTGCGCAGTTTATCATAAAGTCCGTTGTAACGCCATCAAACGGCGGCAGTTTTCTCATCATAAGTAGGCCTACATGGATGGTACGTTTCGTGTCGTCATAACGTACTTTAACTTACGCTATGCTGCGCAGAATCGTATATCCGGGGGGGGGGAGGAAGTACCTCGGCCCAGGCCTACCAGTAACTCAAAGCAAGCTCGATGTGACGACACTATTTTGTCTCTTGAGTTGTCTTGTGTGAGCCGGGCATACACGAATAGTAGTCCATTAGCCTTTTTATTAATGTGGTTATCATGTTGAGGAGACTGAAAGAGTCTTTCAATGCACGGGTTATGCGCATCGGGACTTGGCCGCGATTCGCGATTTTACACATAACCCGTGTATTGAAAAACTCGATGATCGCGCCAATTCGCAGGCTAAATTGCTCTTGCGAATTCGTCCTTATTAAATTGATTGATTATTGTTAAGGTATTTAGATTAAATTTTAGTGGGAAAAAACTAATTTCTACTGCGATGTGTAATTGGGCATAGCCTAAGCTAACAATAAAAGTAGGCCTTGTTGAATCATGTTTAAAAAAAACTTCTGCATCCAGTGGTGCATTCAGTTTTGACCTCAATTAATTATTTCATAAATTTTACTGATTGATTTATTTCATTTTAATTAAATGTGAATGAAAATACTAAATTTCTCCCAGGAACAATAACAATAGGCCTAGTTTAATAAAAAATAAATATATTGTTAAAGAAGCTCTTCTGGATCCACTGGTGCAGTCATCCATATGTAATTTTATGTAGGCCTATGCCCTCAAAAATTAAAATATACGCATAGATTTCAATAATGACATCAGTAACGACCTCAAAACATTTGATTACTTAGTGATTTGATATATTAGACAGATTAGATTAGTTAAATATGAAATTATACGCGCATTATCTTGAATCTTGACCCGCCTTGAATTATTTTGTAACCGACTCGTGATTTATTATTACAGGTGATGGACGTTAATGTTCTATCGGCGATGAAGGTTCACAAGCATCGTTGGGCAAAGTGGTTTCTACAGCGAATTTCGTGCGGACACCAAGCTTCGAGACATTGCAAAAGGTAGATGATCGTCTACATATTTGAGCCTAGGGCTGGTTTCACGTGGACGAATTTTCTGCGACATCTTGAGACGAATTCGTAACGAACGTCACGATAGCGAATTGTCAGCACTCGATGTGAATACTCATTTTAAGCTTGAGTGCGGTCGGCAGAGTGAATTCGTGCGACTGTTGTAATGTCCGGAAAATATACAACATGGCATCTGGAAAGGAGAAAGCACAATTGAAGATGCAGCGTAAATTCAACCTTACGATAATAGCGTAAGGGCATAATACTTAGGTTTACAAATTTAACGGAATTCGCAGTAGAATTCGTCCAGGTGAAAGCAGGCCTGCTTCTGATTAAGCGATTATGAATTTTGGTCATG
>JAQIYI010000839.1:0-15090 GCA_034700265.1 Polyzonium germanicum | reverse complement strand
ACAATTATATTGGTACGGTTTTGTTGGCGCGTGCAATTAAAATTATTCACAGGGAGATGTACAAAGAAGTGAAGCTGGGGGGGACAAAATATTATTTTTATGCTTCAGTTCTTTGCTTTGCATATATTTATTCTGAGGATACTTTGTAATTTCCCCATTATTGTGTGTGCTGGTCTGGTCACATAAAAAGCTACAACTTTCATATTGAACTAATAATTTAATAAAGTTAATCAAATTTCAATTAGTTAATTTCTGCGCGTCTTATTCCTCTCCGATATGAATGGCTTGTTCTCAAAAATAGTGGGAATTATTAATTACAAAATTCTCCTTACTTTTTGAACAACTAGTAGAATTATACCATGGTGTGCGCCTGTCACATGGATCCATGCAAATTAAATTCTGAATTTACTTGAAATCAATTTCAAATTCTTTCAGTTTAAACTTCAAATTTTATTTAAATTTAAAAATTTTCTATTGTGCGTGGGGATCAATACAAACATCCTTGTGGTATACGCGTGATTCGAACCCAGAGCGACTGGGGAGAAATGGATTTAAGAGCTCGTCACATCACAGCATTTAAATTAAATATAAAGTGTGTAGATGCAGCTTTGACCTCACAAAATTATCTGAAGAAGCCATTAATTTATCCTGATACAGATAGTCAGCCATACATTTATGAGGTTAATTATGATTACTAAAATTTGCTGCAGCTTTGGGTAGGGGAGGACTGGGAGCTAGTCTGCATCGCTCGGTTTAAACTTAAAAGCGCTAACTACTGGGATAAAAACTTAAATCAGGCGTGGGCGTCATCATCAAATAAATGTTGGTTGAGACGCGTAAATTAAGACTTCAGGACACCCAAGTGCACTTCTTCGGTGATATAATAAGCGTGTTTACATTTGTGCTATTAAAATTTTAAAACATACTTTGTGGTTGCATTTAGTCTCGTTGACGGTTTTTTTCTCCCTTTCAGGGCAAGCATACAGTAATAGAAACTCTCAGGTTGGTTTCACATCGAGGGATTTGTATCGTGTAACTCAAAGCAAACTTGTGTTTGATAGCTGGTCAAACCAGTTATAACAAAAGATAAGCTACGCATTACGGAATGTAACAGGTTTTCAGCGAATTCACCAATTTCGGTTTAAAACCCTTTTTATTATTTTAATTTAACATAGTAGTCGGAGGAAGCAAACACAAGATACATTCCTGTATTATTTCCTCCCATCAATTAATCACAGACAAACGTACATAAAACCAACAGATGACGTTCGAAACGCTTCAATTTGATCAATGATCGAATGATCACGATAAATCGATTTTTCTGTTTTTTTTGTTTTCTCGTTCAGGTAAAGATCGACTTTTCATAAATACTCGTACCATGTCCTTTTGTTACTTTAACCTTGTGGTTTTAAAGCAAATAAGATTGAAAAAGACGAACAAACAAATATGCGAACAAAACAAAGGTATTAATACCCTCAAACGAATTGTGTTTACTTAACTTTGTAATTACAAGTGTTCATCCGATGACGTGTCAGATCGCGTGGAATTCAGCTCCTAGATGGACAAGAAAAAAATCTTTGATTAAAATTTAAAATCATAATCATAATTACTAGGGGCTGTAATTTGAAAATTAATGACGCACTATACTATAAAAAAGTAAAAATATACAAAAATAGGCCTAATTGCATACTAAAGTACTGACTCATAATACAATATACGTATACTAAACATAATAAAATAATCAAAATTAATTAGTGAATGGATTTCAAATGTATTTTACGGGCGATTCTTTTTACCTCATCTGTGAGGCTGTGACTGGTGCCTGCCTGCCGTCGAAGTTCATCGGCGAGCATCTGAAATCGTTCGCGATGCTCCTGCAGGCTCGCCAAGCTTGGCACTAATGGGTTGAGGACAGAATATCCGGGGCCTTTGCGAAGAAATTCGGACGGCGGCTGCGGAGAGGTGAAGTTATCGGTTGTTGACGCCGAGTCGCGACTGCTCTCACCGGAGTCCATCATCTCTTCTCGGTCGACCTCGTCGCCGGAATCTCGCTTCGTCTGCAGAAATGAACGTTGCAACTTTTCAAATCATCCCCAACGCGCTCATTCAACATCACTTTACTTTATACGAGATTCAGTGGAATTTGAAAAACCGCTTTCAGTTTCGCCACCTTGCGAGCAATTCTGAACCTATTGACTGCGGTTTTTCTTTAAAGAGAACGAAATTAGCTTTATTTTTTTCTCACCTCGTTCGAGATCAAACTTTGACTAATAGCCATGTTCGCGGCTGAGGTGGAGGATTCTGGAGTGGGCTCAGTTTTTATGGTGTAGCCATGACCGTAGAATGGAGTCCTAGAGGGGTCATGAGGTGCCTGCCCTCCCTTGTTGACGCAGACTCCACTCGAGCCGGATTGTAGCAGCTCGCTGACGCCGTGAATGACAATCGACGACGTTGATGGCTGAGGTGTCGTCGTCGTCGTCGTGTTGGCTCGTTGCAGCAGCGCGTTTTCTTCAACGCCCCGCTCGACGGCGAAGTGGCCGTGCGGCTCGATGCAAAGCTCCAGGCGATCCATCTTGGCGTTGTAGCAGAACACCTTGTCCGGCACGATCGACAGACGGCAGTGCTTGTGGTCGGCCAGCCCGATGTCTCGCTTCACCTGCAAGTAGAGCAGGCCTCCGGACGTGAACAGATTGGGCAGCTGCTGAACGTGCGACCACACACTCTGGTTCGTCAGCGTCGCCGCTAGCATCAGCGACGTGATGGACGCATCCAGATTATCCATGTTGGCTAAAATAAATTAATCATAAATTTAATTGTCTATAAAACCGATTAGCGTTTGATGATGCCAATTAAATCAGTTAATTTTAAATAATTTAACAAAATTTATGCAATGTATTGAATAAACTAGAATTTGCATGTAATTTCAATAAATTTCATTTAAATCAATTGATTAACTTAATTTACATGTATTATTTACATATTATTATTTGCAAATGATTTTGTTAAAACTTGCTATTCTGGATATCCTGCAACCTCTGCAATACGTCAGTCGTGTCCATTGGCAGCGACTTTATTGCACTGCCAACTAGCTCGTACAGATCTTTAAAATATAAAATAAAATTAAAAGACAACAATTTGCAAGCGAATACATATGAGTTTTTAGGACAGCTGTATGCGTACCAGTGTCGATTGTGTTGTTGGTCACCTCGACCGAGACCTTATCGCCTGGCTGAAATGGCAGCGGCCTGTCTGTGTCCTCCAGAAGGCTGAGCGGCAGATCCTTGGGCGGAAATCCGTACAAAATCTTTTTCAGATGGAGCCGATCGATTCCCATCTCTTCGGTAAGTCTGCCAAGAAGCGACGCCGGCGTCAAAGCACCGGATTCCATGGATATGGTTAGCTGATTGTTTAAGAAAAGAACAAAGATAACGTTTGATATGAAATGATAAAACAAAAAATTTCATAGAATTGTGGACGAGTTACCTGTCGGCCATCAGAGGTGACTATTCTGACCATTTTGCTGATAGCCTGTACGGGAACAGCAATCGCATCAACGGCTGGCTGCGATGCATTCAGCAGACTAGCGGTGGTCGAATTCTAAATCGCAAACAAAATAAACTCATGAACTCATAATTGTCCGAGCTAGCGAAGGACCAATAGGAGACTCATATGGCACGTGCGTCTGTCCGTTAGATAGTTGGCTAGTCTGCACATCACGTCATATTGGCTACATTGGCGTATACAGAAGGGGGGGGGGCGATCGTCATTACACTGGCAAGACATTTTCAATTGGCGCTTAGAAATTCCCAACCTAAATCTAACTTACTGTTGAAGTGAGCGTTAATCTGGCATGGTCGGCACCTTGACGTTCAGCAGAAATTCGCCTTTGTCTGCTAGCTGCGTTCTGCTTGATTCTCTCGCGCACAGTGCGCTCTGCCTGGCTTTTGGTCAACTCTTCTTTATGAACCACCTTCAAAAAAATAATTCACAAAATTAAAACGTTGATCGATAAGAGCATGGGAGATTCAGGAAAACAGTACTGACTCCGTAACCGCTCAATATTATTTTTTGAGGAGATGTTGGCCTCTGATGTTGTTCGTCATGATAAATCAGCTGCTGAGGCCTTTTCTCTTCAGGTCGTTTCGTTTGATCCAGAATTTGATCAACCACTTTCTTAACTAACCTTTCAATGCCGAAGATTCCTTCATTTGAAAAAAGAAATAAATATGATAAAATAAATAAAATAATGTACGGTAAATAATATATACAATTTTACAATAAAAAATTCATAAATACAAGTAAATACAATTTATACAAAAATATAAAATAAATACATAAATGAATATGGCAAAAAAGCAACCTGGAAAGTGCTTCTGGATTAGGCGATCAGTGACTTCGTACACGTTGCTATTAAGAGATGAATCAGACTCGTGCTCGAACCAAACAATCTTCTCGTTAATCACCTTGCCTGCCCATTCCAAAATCACCGGAACGCTGCATTAAATTAGAAGAAAAAGGATAAAAAAATGTTCTTCACACAGCGTGACAGTAAATTCAAAGTGGGTGCAAATGTCAACAGGGGACCCGATAATTGTATGGAAATTCATATCGCTAGCGTTAATGATAGAAAAAAAATTAAGGCCTGTCGGTTGCTCAAAATCTATTAAATAAATTATAAATGCAACTAATTCTGCGAGCAAGACCAACACGCGAAATCACATTAAGAGCATATGTGTATATTAATTACATTTTGGGTTGATTATCGTACTCTCTGCCGCCCCAGAAGTGCTTAAAGCCGCAATTACAGTGGCTGCTTCGAGCAGCCGTTCTCGTTCTATCTCCGTTCTTATATTCAATGCTGCCATCACCGTTGACCAATCGAATCTGGCTTCTGCAAGAACGAAGGCAAATGTCAAATGCATGTGCATGTACATTGTAGAAGTTTAAAAAGTGAAAAAAAAAATGCATCTCACCCATGACACCAGCTGCATTTCTCGATGTATGTCTCCCTGTCGGTGGGATTCAGCTCATCATTTTCAGGATCATAGGTGCAGACCACGCCTGTGAATAGCGTTGGAGTAACGGTCTTAAACTCTTAAACGATACCCAAACATTAGACTAAATGGGCGATTTACCTTGCAGCGGAAAAGTGTATAGTTGGTCGGCATGTAGGCGACCATGTCTCATCTCGGCCAACGCGTATAAATCTCCTCCCTTCTGAAACCACTCTTTGAGAAACCGTTGCTCGCAAACGCCAGAGCAGTGCAGACAGACGTAAAGTCGCTTGTCGAGCGTAGCCCGCCTTGTCGCCTCGAGAACCGCCGTCAGCTTCGCGCCGACAACACCTGCGCTAACATAACAATATGAATAATGAGGTGAAGATCCATTATAAAGAATGAAGATCTATTTAAAGGATGAGCCTTGCCTGTGCGTTTGTAGATGTAATGATGGACGTCTGCAACGAGAGCAGGATGCACGCCATACATTTGTAAGTAGATGACTTCCATGGCAGCAACGAGTCTTAGAACATAACTGTCCTGATCGAATTAGAGGGGAAATTAATTAACTCAATTTGCCACTGAGGTTGAGGTAATCGTACCAATTATTTTCTTAGTCTGCTGATAAATTCCAAGTAAACAAGAAATGGAATTATATTTCCTACATGGAGATACTTGTCTCCACCGATGACGCAATAGCCATCTTGATCGAATTCGATGTATTGATCGACAAGGTGGTTCGGCACGCCCCATGCTTTTGGCACTAGGACTCGAGGAAGTCGGGGCAGAGGACCTGAGCAAAGCGAACAATAGTTATTTAGTAATTTGGTAATTGTTTTCAGCATCAGCGATAAATTAGAGCGGTACTCAACGATTTTTTATGCCGACTAGAGCGATGTAGTGATTGCGTCCTTGGTTGCTCCAAGCGATGACAAGCGGCTTGTTCAATTCGCCAGTGCGGCTGCGGCAACAAACGGGATCGATCAAGGAAGGTAGAAATGTCGCTGTAGAAAAAAGAAACCAAAGAATTTTTCAACTCGCAAATTCCAAGTGGAATCTGCTTAGCTATGGCGGCAGAGGCGCCTTAATTGACACTGCGAAAGGTTGGATTCACTTTACCAGCATAATCGCCAGAACTCTGCATTCCTTTCAGCGAATCCAGGAGTATGATGGGTCGCTTTAGCACATTGGCAAGCCCGAAAATGTGAACGTTGCGCAAACCGAGAAGCTCGTCATCCGGTGGCTGAAAGTCTGGATCGCACTCGTCGATGATCGTCAACCATTCGATGTCATTGATGAAATCGTGAAACAGCATCTAGACACATTTTAACAAGTTGCTCATTTCTAATAAATTTCTTAGATTTTAAGAAATTCTTACATTTTGATAAATCTTCTTTAATTTTCATAAACTTCTTTAATTTTCACAAAGTTCTTTAATTTTCAAAATCTTTAATTTTCTTAAACTTCATTAATTTTCATAAACTTCTTAAATTTTCATACACATTTACAATTTGTATTTAATACCTTGTATTGATCCAGGTTGGTGGCGAAATGCTTCTTGAGACTCGTCCTCAATGGATGCCAGAAGAGCTCACGTCCGACCAGTGCTCGCGAAATGGCGTGCACGAGGCAATGTCCGTCACCGTCAGCATGAATGGGCAGCAGACGCTCGTCGCCTCCGTTGTGATCGCGTATCACGCCCAACGTGTCCGCCAGGTACGATGCACTTCCCGAAATGTCACGTCCGTAGCCAACAACGTCCACGTGCTCGGGGTTGATAAGGAAACAACGATCGCCGAGTACCGAGCAGTCAAAAGTCTGCTCGCACCGTTCGTAGAGCTCAGATAGAGGGCGACATTTGCCGCTCTTGTCCATTCCATACCTGAATTACATAAATGAATTGTACATGCAGTTATTATGAGGAACGCAAATCCTGACATATTTCCGAACAAAATTGTAAGCCAAAGATGAAAATATCACTGAATAGTGTTGGAAAAATTGAATAAGTAGGTTTATTTTACAAGCGTACACTCGATACAAATGTGAAAGGGCAGCTTTATAGCTCACCTGGTTAGCAGGTGCGACAATTG
Organism: Polyzonium germanicum; assembly: GCA_034700265.1. Taxonomy (NCBI): domain Eukaryota; kingdom Metazoa; phylum Arthropoda; class Diplopoda; order Polyzoniida; family Polyzoniidae; genus Polyzonium; species Polyzonium germanicum. Next base: position 8,003 of record JAQIYI010000839.1, on the reverse strand, counting down.
CTTGCAGTGGTAGTTGGATAGGCCGAGAACTTTGACCATTTCAGCGCCCTTCTTTGGAGTCATCGACGCGCTAAGCAGGACGTTCCGAAGAAAGGCGTGCAACATGACGTTCGGATCGGTGACTTCGCGCAGGTCGTGCAGCGATTTCTGCTCGTGTCGTTGTCCGCAGCTGGTGCACTCGATGCTCGACTCGTACGCCGGAAAGACCAGCTTCGTCTGGCAACCCACGTCCGGACACAGCCCGCTGTACATCTGGAGAAATTTTATTTGGAAGCTTTTTCTTTTAATGAGCGGGGGAGGCCCTACATAAGCAGATATGTTTTGTTTGGGGAAACAGCACACGCTCGTAACCCATAACCATTGATAAGGAATCAATTAAAATCAGCATGACAATTATAAAGTAGGCTACAAACCCTGTAACTAGCAGCGGAACTTCGCGTTGAACCTGCCTTGGTAGTCGACGACAGCATTCTTCAAAGTTCGATCTAGGAAGAAGACGTAATTTAGGCTGGAATCACTAATGACTTTTAGAGCTGTGTTCGACTTTAAAAAATCCTGAGACAAGCTGAGAATAGGTCCTTTTGTCATTCAGAGATAATGGAGAAATGAAGTCATCAGAGCCTGTCTAGGGATTTTTTTCAAGACGAGACAGCTCTAATTAAAAGTCCTTAGTGATTGAGCCATAGTTGAGGTTGCCTAAAAAGCACTATTTGCTCAATTCAACTAAAATTAAACGACTTGCATTACTAATCAATCCATCAGACAGCCAGTACGGTCTTGTCTGATTGATGGACTAGTCCTCCGATAGCAGTGTCTGAGGAATCAGGAATGACAATCCTCATGCACTGCTATCTGATCCTCCTCCATTCCTCATTCTTCAGACGTCTGAGGAATGGTCTAATCGCCAGACAAACGTGTTTGAGGATTCGACTGACCTGGGTCGCGTTTTTCAGCTTTTTCGTCATCGCCACACTGCCAATACTAGGGTCAGTAGGGTGATGACGAAATATTGAACTCATCATCGTTTCGTTAAGTTTTTAAAGATGAAAAATGCAACCCCGGTGTGAATGTGGTGCGCCGCTCTCGTGGTGCCGAAATGGCAATATCATGACTCATGAGTCATATGGTGAGCCCATGCACGTAGGCCTATATGCACTCAGACAAAAGAGCCCACAGCTTTTGCCTCGGCAAAATTTTAATAATTTATAAGTAGGCTAACTAGGGCAGGCCCAAGGGGCGGCGTAGAGGGAAACCCCTTGGGTAGGCCTACTTACCCTACATGTAGGCCTAAGCCTGCTAAGAAGCAGACGACGCGAGCACAGTGATTTGCACAGTCTGACGCAATGAAATTCTCTGAATTATTCAAATCTTCACGCGTACTCACATGTTTCACGGCGAGTCCAACGACTAACCAACGGATAAATCTAAATCAGTCGATAGATAATTCAGTTAAAATTGAAAGCGCATTTGAGAAACGCGCAAAAGTCCTAAAACGCGATCAAAACATTTTGTGATGAGGGCGGACTTTAATGCAGTGCGATTTTGGGTACGGTCAGTGCTGCCACCACTCGGCGTTCGCGCGCGTCGCAAGAATTCCAAGGGGGACAAACTGCGGGCGAGCTCATTCGTCATAAGGCCTACGTTAGAAAAGCGAATCATAGATGGCGCTAGATACCTTTTTATATTGCATGCAAAAGACGTAGACCGCGTGGTGGCGCTAGTAGTCACCCCGAGTGGTTTGCGTGTTTCACTTTGTTTCGCGAATGAGCCGTATGAGCCGAAAACTAGAAAAGAAAAATTAAAGATGGTGTTGGTGAGCGAGAGTCGCAGGCAGCGTAGTATTGATTTCTTATTATTGATCGCGAGGATTTGAAATTATTACTAAATATAATTGGCGTGGGAGAGAGTTAATCTAATTCTAAAGGGCCGGGATTGACGGAGGAAGAGAGTCAGAGTGCCAACAGGATCAGTCAGTTAATCTGCTGGAATCGAAGACGTCGACATGGCGTACATGCCGAAGAAAGGCATTCTGAAGAGCTCGTCGAGCTTCGAGAAGCCGGAACCGTATCGATCGACGTGGTAATTACTATTATTATGATAGCCCCCGACCAGTCATTGATTAGCAATTAAATCATCGCTATGATTTAGGCCTAAAGTGCCTGTTAATGGTGGCGCATGCGCAGAGATCATGTTGGGCCCAGGGTTTCGAGGCTGAGTGGTTTTAACCATCTCAGACTTGTCTCTAGTCAAGACGGAGCTTCAGCAACTTTAGGTTATGAAGGGAGAATACAGTCAAAATTCGTGAGTGTACGTAATACGATCGAGTGGTGGGCGCGTGCAGAGCTGCGCAGACTAACCTCCCTTCATGACCGGAAGTTGCAAAAGCTGTCTTGACTAGACAGGTCTGACATTTGGACTAGTAATTCCGGCCTTAATGACGTGGCAGAAAAAGTATTTTAACCATATTTTGTGATGTACGTGGCTCAAAGTGGCTTTTTAGACACTTTTGGCCACTTGGCAATTTCCGAATCTAGCCAAAATGAGTTTTAGCCGGCTAAAAGAGTAGTTGCTTACTCGGATTGGACCAATATTCGGCTACTAACTCACTTGCCATGTAACAATGCATGTTCATGTAATGTTACATAATTTACATTAAGCCTACACTTATGTAAACTAAACTAACGTTAACGTAATTCAACTAATGGTACAAACCACAATGTCTGTCTAGTTGCACGTTCATGCTGTATGGCTAATTTAAACCAATTAACATGCAATGTAATAAAGTTAAGAAAATTAAGCTCATTTTGTTAGAATTTAATTTTGTTATAAGACTTTCTGTTGATAAAATAATTACCTAAATTAAGTTAAGCAATGCAGGCCAATAAAAAACGCCAAACAGGCGCGTGATTATTAGGCCTACATGTATGATTCGTTTAATACGATCGATCTACAAGCAGCCAGGTGAGCACATTAAAAGTTTGAAACCATTTTTGGGTCCACACAGCAATTACGCTCGCAAATGGCCTATTTATATAAAACTATTGAATAAGCCTAGCACGTGTATAGACTTATTGAATCTAACAGTTAATTCCATGCAGCTCATTAATTATAATGATGTTGATTTGTTGGCTTTATTTCGCTGCCGAAATTGCTTGCACGCTATTCACAGATTCATTGGAATGTAGGCTTACAAAGGCCTGTATAATATAGCATTATAGCATAGACATTTCCATGAATCTGTAAATCTGAATATAGCGTGTATCAGTTGAAGGATATGCATGTGTGTGTATACTGCATATTCGTATACAGTTTATACACTACACAATTATACACGTAATCATGTAGGCATAATAGCTAAAGGCGCGTTTACGAAAGCTGGAGCAAAAAACACTTTGAACAAAAACATAAATAAAAAAATAAATATGGGGGAAAAACCGGAAAATAGATGACTATTTCTGCTACCGTGATGCATACATGTATCTCAGATTGCATTGCCATACCTTAAATTTGTATAGGCCTATCTTATAGCTTTTACTGGGAAAGCATAACTGTTTGGCACATCTTAGCTTAACAAATGAATGTTATAGCTTTCACGGTAAGCACGCGATAATAGTAGTTCAGTTCGTTGAAATTTATTTTGACCCTGAAAGCCTTGTCCTAATTTATAAGTTAATAAATACCTCTGTTCAGTAATGCCAAAGAAATGAAGTGGGACGAGATGAACATCCTGCAGACGCTGCATCCGCCCGACAAGGACTATGGTCACATGAAGATCGAAGAACCGAAGACGCCCTTCAGCACCTACAAGGACCCCGAGGAGTCGGCGGCGGCGGAACCGTCTGCGGCCGGCGATTCGCCATCCTGCTGCCGGATGACGGAGCCGGACGAGCCGCGGTCGGAAGACGAAGACGAGGCCGATGGCCTGGACGCCGACCTGTTAGCAAAGAAGTAAGACATTAGATTATAGGCTTAGAACTTATAACAAGTTATAAGCTTAAATCTATTTCCAACAATTCTCTTAAGGCACCGATTTTGCGTTAATTACTCTCCCTCGGACATTATTTGTATTGACACTAATAGCCTAGTGATCTACTTGAGCATTTGCGCTTTGATTTGTTTCTTAGAATACAACTGGGGTGTGATAAATTGCCAAAAGCCATGGAAGAGGTGGTTGAAGACGACGACGACGACGATGATCCAAGATATATAAACGAGACACCGGAAGAAAGAGGTAGGCCTAGGCAGAACCCCCAAAAACTTCACAATTTCAATGATTCTCAACTATGTTTGGGTCCTAACAGCAAAGAGGAAGATGTTCGAGCAAAAGCGGAAGATGCATTACAACGAGTTCTCGGCCGTGAAATTGGCGCGAAAGCTGATGGAGGAGGACGAGGAGGAGGACGAAGAGGACAAGGATCAGGGGCACAATGGTCTGGCCGCGTCTGCAGCAGACGGTGAAGCTGAACATCGACAGCAGCCAAACAGAACGAGGGCGGCCGACAACGGTTCGATCGCCGACCGTGCCGACGTCGTCTTCGTTCAGGAACCAGCTAGCGTCCAAGATAACTGAAGCATTCATGCAGCAGCCCTAAATTAAAAAAAATAAATTGGCCTATAATTATTTGTTACAGCAGTAAGCCTAACCAGCAGCAGCAGCAGCTATATAGGACCTACTACTCTTTACGCACTCAGGCGCCCTCTCGAGTCTTGATCAGCATTTAGGTCTAGATATTATTGTTTGGCTGTGGCCAATAAATGCATGTATAAATATTTATAGTTTTTTGCCCTTCCGGGCAGGAGAGGAGGGAGTTGATTTGATATAGAACTAAGTTCAAAACTTCAAACTAAGTGCTATGTGTTTTTTCTTCGACTCAGTCCTTTATGCGGACGGTTGAGGCTCTGTGTGTGTAAGATTTTTTATTTTTATTTCCTCCCTACCTGGTACTTGTCAAGTGACTGTCCAATTAAGAATTGGACAAAAATACATTGTAAACGCCCTTAAGTGGATAGAGCGCGGTTGTTAAAGACGTTTACGGTGTCTAAATTGTAGTAAAAAAAAGCTCTCTAAATTCTAAACTAAAGTTTTGGAATTGTCCTTTTCTTTGTTTTCTTGTGATACCGGTATGCAATTAATTTAGGCCCTAAGTGGCTTTACACTAGGCATAGAAGTGTTGAAACCACATCTTCTACGGTGTCTTGCATGGTTTTATTTGAAATTTGACCATCAACATATGCTAAAGCACCGGTAAGAAGGTCATATTAAAAAAAAACCATGCAAGGAAATGAAGGAACGCTTTGGACGCTGCTATGAAGTCAAAAACTGCGTTACGTTTTACGTCCGTTTGTAGGCCTACTGGTAACTCGTGTGGGCCACTTTTAGATTTGTTGCTTTTATCTTATATTCATACTTGATCGGAAATTTTTAAGTTTTTAGATTTTCTTTACATAAGACATATATTTACTGAATGCACGAACGTAAAACGTAACGTTGCGGGTAGGCCAACTTTAGGCCTACGTCGCTTGCACATGGACATACTGGTCTCAAGAAGCCAGCTGGTGGTTTTTTGACTCAATCTAAACTGTCCTACATTTTTAACATATGTAGACTGTAAACGCGCCTTTACTATTATTAGTTAGCAAAATGCGCACGCGTCCATTCATTATTATATACCAGCCTCTAGCTGAAGGTGTACATAGATTAGGAAACTGTTGACCATGTTGTTTTCTACATACGGTAGGCATAATTATTATAGCCTAATTTTAAGGCCACATACCTGGTACTGTTAGTGTTTTTCTGTAATGTAGGCCTAGTCGGAATAACTATCATGCACGTTCATATTGACCTGAAACGCGTTGTAAAGCAGTTTCCATTTTAATTTTCGAATATTGACTGACAAGGTTGCTATAATAATTATATACTAAGCCAAACTAGGCCTACAGTAACTAAATTATTTAGTTCGTGATTGTGAATAATAGACGTAATGAGAAATTTATAAATAACATCCCATTTGTGTGATTGAGTTATTTTCTGTTCGAAGCTAATTTTTCGATCGGCAGTCTTGATTTATATTATTATAACTACCCTTTAACCAGTCTAATAAGTTGAGTGACCAATTTACATGCACGTCCCATGTTAATCTAATTGTAAGACCAAAGTTTTAATCTGGCGAATCAATCACGATTGAAAAGTTAGGTCCAAACCTAACATTTAAAATGTGAAATTAGTTAGGCCTATAAAATGTGCCGATACCTGTTCGTTTATGCGCGCGTATATCACCTTAAAATAAACGGTCCAATGTGGTCGATAAAGGCCATTTTATTCTAGGCTAATTAGCCGCCTAGATGATGTGCATTTTTTGTTTTGCTTTTAACTAGTAGCCTAGCCTAACACAAAATAATTTATATGATTTTATTGCATTTGGCGCCTGTATTAATTGACAAAGCCTGTCTCCCTAGGCTTTTGTTCCTATAAGCTTTGTTGAATTTGATGAAATAAAAACTGTCTAAAAATGAATAGGCAACTGGCAGGAGTGTTTGAGGACCGCCATTTTGTTGTTGAAGAGCGCAACATTCTTGAAGCGGCCAAAATTGTAAGCTTTCCCTTGATGTTGCTGCCTTCTGCTTTTGTATTAAGTTGGCTGTTGTTTCTCCTTAGTTTTAAAATGTCGGCAAAGAAAGGGAATGTTTGTAGTGTCTTTGGGTGTAATAATTACTATGGCAGCACATCCAGAATTGAACCAAAGGTAGTCTTCTACAACTTTCCCAATTACCAATGGGAAAGTGAAAGAAAGAAGAATTGGATCACATTCGTACGTCGACAAAAGTAAGTATTTCTTCTGGATCCTCCATTTTTTTGACAACCGGTATGTCTAACTTGGACTAAAAAACTAAAAAGTTGAACTTTTAAAATGGTCATCTAGCTAGTGCGTCTGAGTCGTCCCAGCGCTCCTGTTCAAGCAATAACTTACAAATTTGGCCGCTAAACTCACTGTGGCGCTGACTGTACTGTGAGCGGCGACCGAAGCGCCAACCTGCCAGTTCCTATTGTGATTATTTTTTCCTTGCTGCTCTCAAAAATTGGAACAATTACAGTCTACGGGACACAATCACGATCTGTAATTTTACCTGCCCGTGGAACCATGATTAGGCCTATTTTACCCACTTTTGACGACTCCTAGCGGCAATCATCAAATTAATGAATACAATTAATAAGCCTACTTCTAGGCCGCTGATCTTCAGACTATCTAATTCATTAGGCCTAGGCCTAGGCGGTTAGATCTAGCCATATCTAAGCCTAATTGAGGCCTAACGCTCACCACAAATCTTCTTTCCACAATCCCATTCACAAACAGCTCACTTGAATGAAACCGCGACTTATGTTTGAACTTTTTGAAGACAAAAACCGCGACATTTCCTCATGAACATCACCAGTTCGAACTTTGAAGTGTACCAAGAAGCAGACGAAACAACAATTGAATGACGTCATCATCTTCTTCTTCTTATATTAACACAAATGGCTTTTGACATCGTTTTTGACATATACAAGTCAAATCGCTGGAAAAATGGCTACGAAAACCGACGGGAGAATCAATCTGGAGAACTAGAACATCATAACACTCAGGAAAAGGTGCAATGAGGATCGAACCCACGACTACGAGTAGCCGTGAGTGAGCAAGGCAAAGCCGAAAGCCGTGCCCTACTCACCGAGCCGCCGGAGCTCCCATGAATTACGTCATCGTATTGAAATTTTGTGGCGCGTGTGACGTCATGCTGCAAAGTGTTCTGTTCGAAGCAAAGTCCTTTGATTGAAGCGCCGCAATTAAAACCTGAGACTATAGAATAGAATAGACACCGCACCATTCCCTAGCGAAAGTTGAAGTCAAAATAACTTACGTCATTCTGACATTTTTGTCGGCAAAATGGCGGCCCACAGTGTTCTTATGATTTCATTCTCTGGCGAAGTGTTTGCCAGTTTGCCTGATTCAACAATTTCAACTGACTGT
>JAQIYI010000838.1:0-15097 GCA_034700265.1 Polyzonium germanicum | reverse complement strand
CCGGATTGATTCTCTGGTCGGCTTTCATAGCCATTTGAACTGCGATGTGGCTTATATGCATCCGTATGGCTGGGAAAGGCCATTTAGTGTTAAGAAAAGAAGAAAGAAGAAGACACTCTCGGGACATGTGGCGCCCTCTAGCGATTAAACCGAGCACTCTTGAATTCAAGATAAAAAAGATTTTTTTTTCTAAAAAATACTTGATGACGATGATGCGAAAGTGGTTACATCGTAATTTTCCTCCCGCATATTTCTTCTTTTCACGCCCGTTTCCGGTGCGAATATCGTTCGTTCGAACGAATTCTTGACTCGCGGCCGATCGCCTGAACTCGACGCGACAGGTCGTCCGTTGAACGGCTGACGACAGAGATGCCGAAGGGAAAACGCAAACCAACGAGGCCCGCAGGTTAGGCTTAGATTCCACGCCTTCGAGTCTCGATCATCATCGTAGCCATATTTGTCCTTGTATGACGCGCGCATGACTTTTATTTAGTACCTCCAGCTTCTAAGTACTCGATATTCATTGCAAAACCAAATCCAGAAAGATTATTCGCATGACTTTTGTACTAATTTCAAGGCCTGAAACAATGCGTCGACCTCGAGCTGGTGACGTCATTGAGCATTGTGCAATGGTCACTTAGGCCTACGATTTGGCGCCAATAAAAAGCGTGCGCGCGGGAAAAGAGGGGATTGCACCTTGCAAAGGGACAAAGCCCTTTCAGGATACGGTACCCTAATAAAAAAATAAAGGTACACGCAGGCCACTAGGCTCAGAACATGAGCGTGTTTAACTTGGGCGCATTTTTGCTCTGAATTTACCTTAAATTCGCATGCGAACTCATTACGTGACCTCGTTTGACCACACAGCTGGTGAGAAAAGTAGTTAAGTCTAGTCACGTGATGTGTTTGTATCCGAATTTAACTGAAATCTACAGAATAATTAGTTCATCTGAATATTGTAAAACCAGCTTTAGCTCTTGAGACAACGCAGAGAAAACTGTTTACCTTTAGCTTGAGTTTTTGGCCTATAGCCCAGCTGAGTCACCTACCTGATCTGCCTCAGGTTTGCTGACGCAGATCAGGTAGGCCTAATGTGGTCAGGTGATCAATACCTATAGTCCTATACACATTATTGATTGTGCTAAATAAGAATGACCTTGAAATCATATTCAATAGTGTCGGTTGCTTAATAAGCGGATATTAATCCAATGATAATTTGATACGGTAAGATAAGAAGACTAAATTTAATGTCTTGACAAATCGCTTCATGTAATCAGATATATAGAGGCTGAAATACGAGTTTATATTAGCTCCAGCTTCCACATATGTTAACGTCTAGTTTGAAGTTCTTTCAACATAAACGATGAAATTAAAACAGATTTTCATTTCATTACCAGCGTCGTACAGTAATGACAGTTAGGCTAATCACGGTCTCGTGATTAGCATTATTAAGTTTTATGTGAATTACATAAGTGGCCTACGCGTATAAAAAACAGATGAGCTTAGCACTTTATTGTTTTAAGTAATTCAATAACGATAAAGTGTACATAAATCTGTAAACCTCTAAACCAGGAATTATTTATATTTTAGGCGACAGGCATCGTCTGGATTTACAGCCTAGCGACGAGGATTCTAACAACGACAACGGCAGCGTGACTAGCAGCGTCTCTGAGATAAAGAGCATTTACGAAGATGGTAGGCCTGATTGAAATTTTATCCCATTAATCCCTACAACCGCCAGCTAATTTAAGTCATGTTACGGTACATTACTTCCATCGACTTTAGGTAGTGGTGGTGGTGATCAAGAAACGGATGATCAGCTGGAACAGGACACTTTTGAGGAAAAGCTTAGAGAGGCCATCGACGGGCTTTCGCAGAAGAGGTCAGCCTCAGCAGCTATCTTTTTTATTTAAATTACATGTAATTGTGTTACGCTTTTAAAAAATATATTCCAAACAGCGCGAAAGGGCGACAAACATGTCTGGAGGCCATCGTGAAGGCATTCACTACGCACTATGTCTACGATTTTGTCTTTGAACGTCACGTCACCATCACGGACGCTGTTGAACGTTGTCTACGCAGAGGCAAAAGCGAGGAGCAAGGGTTGGCTGCTCACGTCTGCGCCTTGCTTTGCGTTCAGCTTGGCGCGGGACCGGAGAGCGATACGGTCTTCAAAGAGCTTAAGCAGACGCTGATGACGCTGGGCGCTGATGTTTCCGTCGCAGCTTCTGCTCGTGCCAAGGTATGGCCGTATGGATGATTACATAATACATAGCCTACGCCTATCTAGATTTTCACCCAATTTAACCGTGGCCTAATGCAAAATGAACATCAATTTAGTGTTTTGCTGCTTTGGGACTTTGTACGTTTATCACGGACGTTGGACAAGAGGCAAGTCTCTAAATTCTATTAGCTAAATTCGATTTTAATTGGATGATTTGGAATGTGTTTAAAATAAAAAAAAGAACGATCTTTTAAGCCTTAAGATTATTTGATGTTTGCAGTACGTTCAAGAAGTGATGTTGGCCTTGGACGTCGCCTTCAGCGGCTCCTATCTGAAAGGTAATGGGGCAGCACCAAGTCCGGCGTCCGACGTCACGGCCTTCCACAGCAGTGCACTTGCTGCCTGGAGTCTTCTGTTGACGCTTCTTGGACCTTCCTATCTGCTTTCAATCGTCAACCAGTAAGTGCCCGACTTGTCGAACTTACTGATTCGAAGGAATAGGTTATTCTTAGCGTGTGGTGTTGTTTTATTTACACTTCACAGTCATCTGTACCGATTGCCGGAATTGTTGGAGAGTCAAGACGTTGAACTGCGTATTACAGCTGGCGACGCGATCGCCATCTTTTATGAGATCGTACGCGAGGCTGACGAGGTATGCATTGGATTTAACAACGTTGACGTGCATGGCGGTAATTGTATTCATGTGTTGTTGTGTTTCTCGTTCAGGATTTCGAAGGGGACGACATTGACGAGCTGTGCGAAAAACTTAAGCAGCTGGCCACAGACAGCCACAAGTACCGCGCTAAGAAAGATCGTAAACAGCAACGCTCCAGTTTCAGAGATGTGCTTAAGTCGATTGAGGTTGGCCTACTGTGCGCGAGTTTAATCGCTAAAATATAATAATTTTATTTCCTCTAAAGCTTATTGTGGATCTTATATGTTAAACGTAGGAGAAAGTCAGTCCAAACGTATTGATTAAGTTTGGCCGAGAAGGGCTCGAATTAGACAGCTGGTGTCGCAAGCGACAGTACGACGCTTTCTGCCAGATTCTGGCTTCCGGAATGAACTTGCATCTGAGCGTAAGTTTATTCATTTTAGTTAAAAACTTAAAACATTCTGCTTGGTTGTGACATTTATTTTCATTTCAGGAGAATATTCTACTTCGAGAAATATTCGAACTGGGGGCGCCACTTGTCGTCGACAACACTACCTCCAAGAAATCTAGCAAATTTGAAAGAGTGAGTCACTTATTAGAACTGATGGCCTAATGGCAACTTGAGCGGCTATATGAGCTGGTTGTCTCAGCTACAGTCAGCCTACAGTGTCTTATTCCCTGGTTATATTTTTTTCTTTCTAGCACATGGTAAACGTAGCTGCATTCCGCGTTCGGACTGTAGCCATGAAAAAGGTTAGAGATAAACGATCAGCCATCTTTTGATGATAACCAATCTCACCTCAACGCCCGCCTCTTTTCCTGCAGAAATTTATTTAAATTATGAATAGATTATTATTATTATGAAAAAGTTTTAATGCCGCATTTATTTCTGAGGATCACCGGAAATTATTTCCGTATGGAAAGCTAAAAGAATATTGCATTTTTTTTGCAGTTATACAACTTATTGCGAAATAATTGAAATGACGAAGAAAAGAAAAATATTCTTTTGAGCTATCATAGGTCTTACTTCCGGACCTAGCATATTTTTGGGGCTAGTGATTACTATTTTGAAAAACAAAAATGTTTTGACATTTTTAATTTTAAGTCTTAGCAACAACCCTCCAGGGCAGAAATGTTTTATAAAAAAAGAAAATGAATTGCCGGATAAATTCATTGTAAATCAATAATTTTCTTAGTTTAAAATTAGTGTAGTCTCACTTTCTTAACTTTTTTATTTGTATTTTCTAAAAAAGACTTTCGCTTCTTGTATGGCTTTTAATTACATTGAACCGCTAGCTATCTTGAATTCTCAGAGAAAACAAATCGACTAAAAATACATTCGGCCTATTTGAGTTATAAAATATTAACTTATGTTTACCGTACTGGTCCATGTTTACAATTCTTCAAGCTTAAATTTGTATAGAAAATTATTATTTTGGACAGAAGTATGGTGCAAAACATATGAAATTATTATCAAAAACATTACAAAAAATTATGAACATTTGCGCTTGCAATTAAAACATTTTATTATTCAACAAGTTTCGTCGTTTCGATGTTAAGGTGGTTAACGCATTTACTTGCGGCCCGCGTCTCCATTAATTGGCATTCATCTGACCTTGACTCGACCGGTAGGAGGCGCTGTCGTCAATGTCGAAAAGTTGTAATGTTTTCTGCTTGGTGACTCACTCATTGTCGCCATTTTATTCCGGCTGCGCTTTTTTTTGAAGTTTCGCAAGTTTCCAATGTCGAATGTGTTCAAAGTTATTAGTTATTAGTTTTGAATTTGTCAAGTGTCTCCATATGGATTCAAAGATGTCGCAGTGTTTTCAGCGATGATTTAACTTTATGAAAGGTGAGACAAAAATATTAAAGTTAAAACAAGGCCGTGCCTTTTAGGCATGTTCCAGAACACGTGTTATTTCTTGCTTGCCGTTCAGGGGCGTGGTATTCTGTGTTCGGGTTCATAATTCTATGTACTAAAATTGTTTACCATTGTTTACCATTATTTGCCTTTATCATGTGCGTGAGATAGATCAGATGGGAGCGTCCGATAACAATCGACACTAGTTTAGACAGCCGTGCCTGATAAATTGACATCCCATTTCTGGCCAGACGCGGCCAGTGGTCTGAGGACCTCTGGCGTCTCTGGTAGCAGTGGTAGGCCTTCAGCACGGTAGGTTACATCTAGTAGTCAATTTATCAGACAGGCGATTAGTCCATTTATTAGACGTCTGATGCAACTTGCATGCGCTCACTCTCACTCAACAGATGTAATTTAGTAAATAATAATTGGTCTTAATATTGAAATTGTCACTGAATTGCAGTGATCGAATTCGAGCTTTTTATAATGCATTAATGATAAGAAATTGTATCGTATGTGTGGTGTGACACATGAATTAAATGAATTTGTCATGCATGAAGGCTGGCCACTGCATACATGACCTCATCATAGGCGCTCGCATTAGCGCCAAGACTTGTTGCCATGAACCTTGAACTCGATTTCTAAGAGCATCTCAAAGAAGAATTGATCAACTCATCCTCGTGTTTTCAATTTCTTAAGGCGTTTAATGACGATCGATGTTGTTCGCAGATGAAACAATATCTGATCTTTTGTACCAAATCATGCATGCAAGTTGAATTGGTAGAAGATGTGGAAGGCGCCGGAAATCCACATATTTTATCGTTTGGCTGAAGATAATTAAGAGGAAGTGTGGGTCTTCATTCAAAATCGAAGCAGATTTGCATAAGATAAGAATTGTAAATTTAAAACTGTTCTGATTGTGACAGGCGCCACATGCACGTACCATCACTTTGAAATACTGTGAAGTTAGCGCTGTTCAATAGACCTTGGTTAGTATGTTTTGTTTCCTCTCGCGAATATTGGATTTGCGATAAAATCTCACTTCGACAAATCGACTTCCATACATTAAATTTAATCAAAGCCATTTCCTTGGCTAGGCTGAGACATCAGTAAGCCTACAGATTATTTGTTTTCTTTCAGATAAGGCTCGCTACAATTAATGGGTCTATCTCATTAACTGTTGATTATCTTGCAGGGTTAATGAGCTGTTGTTTGGATCCGCGACCGAGGATATGCGATCTTGTCCCCTGTCGCTGTTCAAACTCACAGAGAAGCTGCTGTAGCACGGACACGAGACAAGTAGACAGGCATTTTTCGATCAACTTGACTTTGAAGTCGGCCATAAGTAAGATTTGGCAAGTTTTAATATTCCTATAGAGTTATGTTCAAAGCATTAGTGTTCCGGTAAATTATTTTTGAATTTATACAAATTATAGCGATGGCGGCTAGGCTAGTACATTGGACGTGTAAATACGTTATCAAATTTTGTTAAATTTAAACCACATGTAGGCCTACTTGTATGCGTAAAGAACATTTTTAAATTAAATTAGGCTAAAGTTCTATCAGTTATAGGCTGCCGGCTATTTCAAGCTATCTTTTAACGAAGTTATTCAAACATTTGTTCAAAATATTAAGCCCATTTTTCATAGGGTTGGCTATAACCAAATAACCAAAATAAATTAAAATTTCAAATTGTAAGCGTAATTTGTTGAATCTCCTTATGGTTTTACTATGGTGTGCAAAATGCGTGGTTGCGGTTTCTCACATCCTCAGGAACGATGCTATCTTTTCAAAGCACACGCATGCGTAATTACTTTTTCCTTTATATACAGTTTCCTTTGCTGAGTCATATTTCGAAAACTAATAACTCAGACACTCTTAGACTTCAAGACTTGATTTTTAATGCAATGACTGCACGCTTTGCACCTACATAAATTATTCAGCCTTTGCTCAGAGGTGAAACCTAATTTAATTAATCTTTTTCAAAAGGTGATCGGTCGATTGATCAATCGACTATGACATGGCTCTGGACGAAACAATTGATTGCGGTGACACGGTGTCGACAATTAGCCGTTCAGAGCGTCAGCAAAGATTCCAAATCGGCCTGCGGCTTGTGCTGAACAGTTTGGTGACGACGATCACAATCGTCGTTATAGTCTTAGTCTTGTTTGGTCCGTCCAATTGTCGTACGATGGAACTGACGTCGACGGAGTTACTATCGTACACGGCGACTACTGGTCGGATGGACGATGAATTTCAGCTGATCACCGTACACCACCATTCGGGCGACGTTTTCGTGGGCGGCACCAATGTCATAATTCGTTTGCACGGCGAGAACCTCACTCTGGCCGAACAGCCGATCAACACGGGACCTCTATCGGACAGCAGTCGCTGCTCTCCTGCAGCGTTTGGCTGCACCGATCAGCGCGAGCCTACGGACACTCAGAGCAAACTTCTCATCATCGACTACGAGCTCAACGTTTTGCTCCATTGTGGGAGCACGCGTCAGGGAATGTGTGAGGTATGCGTCCACTCCCTGCAGGCCATGGTTATTTATGGAAAAAATGATTCCTCAATGTTGATTGTCAAATTTTTCTTTGTATCGAAATTAGGTGAGCCTTCCTGACGATTGCAGTCGACGATGGACAGTCGGAGATGAAACGGACGTGACGTAATGAAATGAAAAAATAAAATAAAACATACCGGGTGTTTGTAAAGTAAATACGCTACCATAAAGTAGAAGAGATCGACACGAATATTGAATAGGAATAAATCTCATTTACTTCATGGTGAAGACCCTACAGTACATACTTTGAACTGAGTTCATGAAAAATTGTATTTATTACAATATAAGCTGAGAAAGCAGTTCAAAGTAGGTCATTTACGTTGACAACTGCTGGTTTTATTTTTAAATTGTTAAATAGGTTTTATTTTATTTATAGCAACTATATCGCTGGCAAACAGTCTGTGGTTGGTTTATTTGCTAGAGGACCTTTTCCATCCAGAAGTCCGGTTTTGTACACTGCCGCCACCTACGACGACCGACCCCTCAACCTCAGTGCTCCTCAGGTAAGCGCTTTTGCAATCATTTTAGTTGGCACGCTGAAGCAAGTTTTAAATAAACCTAATGAACGAATGGGATGATTTAAGGTGACGTCAAGACGTTTGATTCGAGAAGCCGGACGCTACAGTTTCAAGATGGCATACGCGGACGGCGACCGCCGTACCGGCGTCACGTTCACTGACGCCGCGAAGAAGTCCTACTACGTTAACTACGTGGCCGGGTTCACTCACGGCAATTTCAGCTACTTCGTCACCACTCAGAAGTTGGCGCAGCAGTCGCATGAAATGGAGTCTCGACTCGTCCGCGTTCATCACGACGACACGTCTTTCTATTCGTACACCGAAGTACCGCTCAAGTGCCAGCAGGGCATGAACACCATCTTCAATCTGGCGTCCTCTGCTCAACTGGGCAGATCTTCTGATGCGGCTGAAAATATCAATTTATTCGTGGACAACGACGAAAGTGGTTTCGGCGACAGTGAAGCCACTCTGTACGTCGTCTTCGCTCGCACTGTGCCTGGAGGAAGTTCCGTCCTTGACGAGACCAAAGGTAGCGCTCTTTGCGCGTTCCCCATGAAGCAAGTTATCGCCGCATTCACAAAAGCCACTCAGGATTGTTTCGATCGCGAGACAAACGCTAGGAGAGCAACGTGGATCGTCGAGGGTGCCAAGTGTCAACGAGCTGTGAGTAACTTATCTTCTTTCACTCAATCACTTGAATATTATTAATTTGTTATTTAAATTTTTTAGGAGTGTGTTTTTAAAATCATGTCACCTTTGTTTTTGCAGAAAATTCCAATAGACGACAATTTCGCTGGAAATGCCATAAATTCGTTCGTCGAAGGTGGTTTAACGATTCCTGGCATCTTCATTGAACAGTATAAATCGCATGTGACTTCATTGTCGTTGTCACTTCAAAACGATATAGTGATTGCTGTTCTTGGCACAAACGACGGAAAAGTCAGCAAGGTTTGTACTATAAATGTTTACCTACTGCAAAAAAAATCCAAGTGAATTAATTGAAAAATATTTTGTTCTTTCAGGTAAAGTTGATCAATCGGAAGGCGGAACGTATTTACACCACGTCGATCGCCGACGATCTACCCTTGCATATGAGAAGCATTTCAAAATCAACTTCTTTTGATCCGAACGAGAAGAATCTTTTCTTAATAACTGGTCGCAAGGTACCGTAAAAGATTGATTGTTAATTTTGACAACATAATCGATTCGCTTGATCGCCTATTTTATCATTTAATTTGGTTTACAGATCACAAAATTTCCTGTGGGATCTTGTTCAGTGTACGGCGATTGCCAGAGTTGCATGTCGTCCGGTGTCGATCCTCTTGAGTGCGGATGGTGCTCTGGAGTGTGTAGTTTACGCGAGGAGTGTTCAACAACCTTCCAGAAGGACCGTTGTCCTCCTTCCATCGACGACGTAAGCCAACGTTAAATTTAATAAAACTTTAAATTTCTTTCGTTTCTGGACGTATTTGATTTTTAGTTTCTTACTTCTCAAATTTTCAGTTTGAACCGAAATCTGGGCCGATTGAGGGAGGCACATTTATCAAGATCACTGGAAAGAATTTCGGCTCGTCAACGTCTGGTTCTGGAAGTTCTCTGATTATACAGATCGGCCTCGATGTCTGCGAAATTGTCAGTTGGAATAACGAAAAGTCAGTTGAGAGGGTTTATATTTCTGTTAATATCTTACCAGCATGGGGTGTTTATTATATTTTTATTGACGTCTTTTAATTATTATTTGAAGATTAATTTGCTTGACGAAACCTGTCAGTTCGCCAATCAGAAACGTCATCAAAGTGTCCGTGTCTGACAAGACGAAACTGACAACTGGCTACATCATCGAGGGCGAGGCCTACTCTTACGGTCAAATGTTCGAGTATGTGGTAAGCCTGATTTTTTTCTTGATTTAATTCAATGAGTTTTTACATTATCTGCATCAAATAACCGATTCAATATTTCTTTAAGAAACCTGAAGCCGAATCGTTGAATCCCAAGTACGGACCAATGGCTGGTGGCACAAATGTCACATTTCAAGGTCGTTACTTGTCAGTCGGCTCTAGAACGTTTGTTAAAATCGGCAACGTGAGCTGCGTTGTTTACGCGTGAGTTCTTCTGAAAGGCAATGACGTGATCCTTTACTTTGAAGAAGCCTAAACTTTAATCGCTTTTATTCCGTTTCAATTTAGTAAGAGTTCCGAGAGTCTTAGTTGTACTACTGGCCGCTACCAGGTGCCACCTCAGTCGGCCAGTGCGGTGCTGATCACAATCGACGACGACGTACTGGTGCTGAACACTTCAATTGTCTTTCGCTACATGCAAAACCCTGTGATAAAGCAGATTGAACCAAATCGTGACACGATCATGTGAGTTAGCTTTCATACCTTTGAAAAATTAAATAAAGTATTTTTGTTAAATCTAAACCTAATCTTATGAATTCAATTTGTTTTGGAAGGCTAAAGTTGTTTAGCTGCTTAGAGGTTTTTAGCTTGTGAAATATTCATACTTTTAATTTAGCCTATTAATTTATTTTTACCAGTGGTGGACGAGAGCTCTCTGTTTTTGGTAACAATTTGAACTCGGTCTCCAATCCTCGGATGATAGTCATCATCACGATTCCAATATCTGGAAAAGTGATAACATTATCGCAGGTGTGGGCTTCAGTTTTCATCCTTTAGTAGAATAAATGTTTTAATTATAGCTTATTTCAGTAATTTATTTTTTATATTTCATTTTTATCAAATAGAATTGTGTGATAGCAACACCTGACAAGATGAACTGCGTCACGCCTAAAATAACTTCTGTAATTCACAACGTCCAGATCTCATCTAAGGTATCGCCTCAAATAAGGCGTGGAAAAAAGGATTTTTGTAATGAATTATTTAAAATTAATTTGATTTGTTTTTATAAAGAGCCCATTGTTGACGCATTTGTCCTTTGTGATGGACGGCGCCATTGACACGGCGCTCTTTCCGGCGCAGCAACGCGCCGTCGCGCAATTCTTCTATTATCCTGAGCCGAAATTCGAGCAGTTTAGCGGCGAACGAGGTGAGCGCATCATCAATTCGGACACGAACGTTCTAGAAGTGATTGGCGAGAGTCTGAATCTGGCGTATGACGAACGCGACGTGAGCGTCATCATCGATAAGGACTCACGCTGCAACCTTCAGGAAATGACTGAGACTCGACTAGTCTGTAAACTGCCCAAGCTCGAAGCGACTGCCACAAACGCCCACAAAGTGGTGGTGAGGAAACTTTTTTTGCGTCTAATAGAATATAATTCTCTATATTTTTATATGCAATGGCCACGTGCTTGATTAATGTCATAATTCTTCAGGTTAAAATCGGTAACGTCACTCACTACATCGGGTACATCGTTCTGAACGTGCCACCGACAGCGACTACCAGTACGAGCGTCTTGTCTTTGGCGATTGCCATTCCAATCGGAGTGCTGCTAGTTGTGATGATCCTCATCGTTTTCTGGCGTTGGAAGGTCTATCAACGTAAGGATCGCACCAACATGATCGTCACTTATCGAAGCAGAATGGAGGATCCAGATACGGAATCAACATTCAGTGTAGTTGGTGATACAAGTGTCAGACCACGTGATCACTACCACAATGGTTAGCTACGAAAGTGTTAACTCGTTCAATATTTTAGTAGGCTTGCGGTGGCTCAGCTTAGTAATTTAAAAAGATTTGTATCGACTGATAACATCAAAAGAAGAGATTTTTAACATTTTCGTTCTGGCCACCATAATGCACTTAAATATTTATAAGCTACATATAATTATGATTTAGTATCAAAAAAATATTTTGATATTTTGTCTTGTCAAGATTATTATTCGATGGCGACGACGACGAAGAAAAAGGCCAACTTAGTCGAAGGAGGTTACGTCAGCGATGAGACGATGCAGTTGCTCAGAGTGCAAGAAATTCTAATTGCTCGCGATTTCCTCGAGTTTGGTGAGATCATAGGTCAGGGCCATTTTGGTCGAGTTTATCAAGGCCACTTGAATTATCCTGGCAAACCGGATCCTCTGAGCGTCGCCGTGAAGACGCTGAACACCAGTAAGAAATCGTTAACCTGAAATCTTTAATTAACGCCTTCTTGGAATCTCTTAAAATGAAATGTTTTTGCTTATTTTTATTGCTCGTGTAGAAGATCCAATAACCGACGAAACTGTCGAGGATTTTCTGAACGAAGGCCTAATGATGAAGGATTTCCATCACATCAACGTTATCAGTCTGATCGGAGTATGCTTCGAGGACGATGGAATACCGGTTGTCATAATTCCGTTCATGCGGCATGGCGATCTGCTCTCATACATTCGCAACGAAAACAACGTAAGCTTGTAGTAAAATAAACTCTTAAAAAGAGTAAAAATTCTCTTATCTTATCTTTTTAGTCTTTCGTATTACAGTAATTGCAGTATTTGAATGCTGAATGTTGTTCTGCTTGTTTTTCTTGATTCGTCTAGTCGCCAACTGTCAAGGACCTTCTCAATTTTGGCATTCAGATAGCCGAGGGCATGCAGTATTTGTCCGAGCTCAAGTTTGTCCATCGTGATTTGGCCGCGAGAAATTGCATGTGAGTTTACTTGTATTAATTACGCTCATTGTCTTGACTTATATTAAAAAATATGATGTCTTGCGAATGACTTGAAAGGCTCGATGATGGTGATACGGTCAAGGTAGCCGATTTCGGTCTGTCTCGCGACGTCTACGAGAGTGCCTATTATTGTAGCGAGAACAAAAAGACCAAATTGCCCGTCAAGTGGATGGCCATTGAGAGCTTGGAGAAGGGCCAATACAGCATTAAGTCTGACGTCGTGAGTACTTTAAAGTGCTAGACGAAGTCTTTGCCTATATCTTAGAAAACTATTAAATTAGTGTTTAATTTTTCTTCGTTTGGGTTGGGAATGTCTTAGTGGTCGTATGGCGTTGTTTTGTGGGAACTCATGACGAGAGGAATCAATCCTTATCCTGAAGTGGACAACTGGGACATCGTCAAGTATTTGACTTCCGGTCGGCGTATGCCTCAGCCATCTTACTGCCCATCGGAACTGTGAGCTTATTTTTTATTATGGTCCATAAAATAATCAATTAAAATAATTATATGTTCGTAATTGAATTGAAACAATTAGAATAATTATTATATATATTTGTTTCTATCTCAACTATACTTTTATATGCAGCTATGAGATTATGTTGAACTGCTGGAACGAGGATCCGCATGTGCGGCCAGTATTCGCCGAACTCGTGAGTGGTGTTTGCGGCGTCGTCAAGGTCATGGAACGCAGAAGTCAGCACAAGAAACACGTCGGACTCGACGTGACCTACGTTAATTATCCACACTCGGCACCAACACTAGCAGCAGACGCTTCTTTTCCTTCTATGGACGATGATGACGTATCTTGCGCTGACCTGAACATGAATGGACTGGTAATTCATACGTCGACCATTGTGTGAAATTGGTGCCGGTATGTTATTAGTTATTAACAAAATACTTACTACATGAACACTCCATCCAAAAAAATGTGCCTTTTTCAAATTCTCATGGTCAAGCATTCAGTAGGAGCGTTGTTAGTGCCAAAAAATTAAATTATTTGAATAATTTTGTTCAAATTGCCTTATCAGGAAAAAAGGACTCAAAAAATACATGAAAATGGTATGCAAAAAAATATCCCATTCCACTAAAAAGATTAACTGCAGTTGCCTCGCCCTCAACTCCATTAGTCTGTGTAAATAAGATCTAATAGACAATATGGATTATGACTATTAGAAAATCAAAACAAATATTTTCTGTCAATGTACAAATTTTAAAGCGCTTGAATCTATTTGCAAATAATGTTACATCGAAACGAAGGGTTTCAAAATAAAATAAGTTTCCTTATTTTATTGTGAAACAACAAATTCATATCTAATACAAACAGCTGCCTCATTCTTGTTGTTTAACGTTTTTGTTAGTTACTATTACAGTAGTAAGTTAGAATTGTTACACAACTTTAAAGTCGTTTGTTGCTCCGTCGATTCAAGTGTTTTTCCTAGTTCTTACCTGCTGTTACACTTTTAACTCATTTTAAATCATGAAATTTTTATGTATTGCAGATTAGTTCTTTAGGGTACTTAATGCTTTTTTATATTTTTATTCCATTATTTGCGCCTGTTAGCTTATTGATAAATCAGTATTTCCAATTCGTTAGAGCACTTGTAAATATCATTTTGTTTATTATTTTGTTAGGCCAAGAGGATTCCCAACCACTTATCGGAATCCGCCATTTCGTTATAAGTTCAATGTTAAAAGTACTTGGGGCGTACTTTTCGTTCGCTTTCGATTTTTTTTGTCACAATTCAGGTCATAATTATCTGTTTGTTTGTCTGAAAGCGTCAACCAGTAAGCCTATATTGAAAGATGGTTTTTAGGCATTTTTATGTCTAGACTTTCGCATTGTGATATTTCGACACGTTTTAAATGTTAATAATATTCCTACATCAATTATAGCGTCAAAATTATATAAACTTGATGCCTTTTATCAAATATATCATTTTGTTTAATTTTTAACTTTGAATTTTAATTTTATTACAATTTTTATCTAATATTACCTCGTTCCTTTTGTTCCTACTTGCAAAAAAGTTTCACATTTCATACAAGACAATTTTTATTTTCACGATAAAAATATAAATCACTTAATAAAAAAATTAAATAATTCAGATTTTCAGATTTCCTCCAGTTCTTGTAGAACCTATAACGAAAGCAAAAGACTTAAAAAAAATTAAATCAATCTCAAAGTGGGTTTATCATCACCTCTTGCATTAGTAATCGCTTCCTATAATTCCCTTTTGTGCTCCTCAGAGCCACCTTTAGCATCTTGTCCACGACTGAATCTGGCCAATCACCGGCCTTTGGATCTTTCCAATTTTGAGCAGTCATCTCTGGCGACTCTTTGACATATGACAACTACAAATAATGAGTAAGAACTGTTTTTGTTACTTGGTTCAAACTTGTATAATATTAGAGATTTAGATAAATTTTTCTATCACTAGATTGCGCCACTCCATTCTGTCCGGGTCATCTGGTGCCAGACCAGTCAGCAGTTCAAGCAGAACCTTAGAAAAAAAAGTAAACATTGAATAATATTCAATGTTTACATCTATGTGCCAGAAGACAAGTACGTACGATGCCGAAACTAAACGTATCCATCTTGACTGTCACAATGCCATCCCAAGCCTCTTTTGACATATATGCTCGCGTTCCTATATTTAAAAGGAAAAGA
>JAQIYI010000837.1:0-15101 GCA_034700265.1 Polyzonium germanicum | reverse complement strand
ATTATTCTATGGTCAGTTCCGGGTCGACTCCATTAGCACCAGTAGTGCTTCATTCCAGTTACCCCAAATTCTACAGAAATGACCACCCTTATCTTCATTTATTTGCAACAAAAGTTGATTCATAAACTTTCGCGTCATATTTCTGCACTTTCTTCAAGTTTTCCGTTGCTCCAGCCATGTTCCCGCCAAAAAGCAGACGATTTTTGAGCGTGCAGCGGAATTTGGCTCGTCTAGCGAGGTTTTCTTTCGCTGCACGCGCTGCGCAGCAAACACAGAAAGAATTAAAGAACGCGCTGCAAGTTTCAAGGCCGAATAAAAGAACGGATCGCTGCAGGTTTTCGCTGTAGCGCATCTAGCGTGCAGCAAGCGCTACAATATAAAAACGCGGGCCAAAGGATAAAATCATGGCCGTCCATCATGGTCTTGAATGCACTACGTCCAAATCCGCAATGGCGGGCGGCATGACAAGAGTATTAGAAGGCTTGCGAGAAGGATGGATGGATGGACGCACTTTAATTTAATATGGAGACTGTGGAAGCACTTGAAGGAGTGGAGCATGTAGAAGACGAGGGTGGAGCCCGAACTCAAACTGCAGTGCATGTACTCATTGTGTGCTAGCTGCCATACAAGAAAATGTAAGATTATTTTTCCTTAGCTTGACCCCTGCCTGCGCCTTTCTGTTTGACCTTTTTCTCTCGCTTTTTAAACTTGGCCAGACTGAAACGAGAAGAAAGAAAGAAAAAGCAGAACAAAAAAACACGAAAACCTTCGAGAAAATTTTATTTTTGAAAAAAAAACTGACAAGAGCCGAGCCCGCTTGTTCGCCTTCTTAGTTTACCTCTAGGCCACGTCTTACATTAGGCCATTATTAATAATCATAATTCATAATAATTATCTGCAGGCCTCCCTCTTGGCCCGCATTTATAAAGCCGAATCAGTCCGTCATTCAAGTCTTTTTTGTTGTTTTTTTTTCCACTTGGCGGCTGCGCCGCCCACGCCTACTTCAATCTACGCTGCAAAATCACAAGTTTACGCCCGAAAGCCTAGTTCACAGCGAAAGCGAAAACTAGGCTAGTAGTGCGGTAGTACTAGCAAAACTCCGAACCAGAGTGGTGAGGAACAACCAACAACCACGTGGACTTTGGTACTATTACATAGGCCTACTACGAGCCTAGTTAAAATAAGGTTGGAATATCAATTGATATAGGCCAACTTATTAAGTACTTTTGCTTCCTATTTACCTTAATTTAATCAGAAACAAGAGGCTAATCGAGGGAACCGGAGATTTTTCCATATAATTTTCGTAAAGATTGTCACACCCGTTTAAAATAAACAAAAAATCAAAGTGTACCTTCCCCTTTAGGACGAAGACTTTTGCCAAGCAACATTGCGAGAGTTGCGAGTAAAAAAAGATAAGGAATTATGTAGGCCTATTTTTTATTAGCCATTATTAGCTAGCAGTCTTGACTTCTCTTTAAGTAAAAAGTAGCTTGTAATCAAGCATTGAAAAATGAAATTGCCATTAATTGTCCCCATGAGTTTTCAATTTTCCTTTGCCGTTGGAGCCTTTAGAACCTTTTGACTGATGAGCGCTCTAGCGAATAACATGACACGACACATATTATTCAGCATCAGTCAAGTGACGTCACACCACCACTGAGAACATAATCTTGAGCTTTTTCAAAACACAGTGTGTATAGAAAAGAACTCGATTTAAATGAGGAATAACAGCTTGGCCCTTTTTTAAAGGGGTCGGCCTATTTGATTTATATTTGCATTTTATTCGAAAATTCTAAAATATTCCAGAAATTGATGAAGAATCAAAGACAAAGTGAATAGAATTTGTTCATTTTTTAAACTTTTTATTATCTTTTTTAAGAAACCAGGCTGTTTTTCGACTGCAAAACAGCCAGAAACGAAGCAGGTCTGGGGCATTTTACCTAAAATCAATTTTGAGACATCCGCCGATAAAAAAGGTGTTCAACTGTTCATCGCGCAGTTTTTTCATTCCATTTACACACCAACTAGCATCACTTCCGGAGCGACTTCCTGTCATAGGCCGTCCGCAGCGCCGCCTAGCGTCACAGCGCGAAAAGGGGCGAAAGAGAAGATCCTTTTGAACCAATATGTCAAACATGCGCACACGCTTCTCCTTCCACAGCACTTGCATTTATAGTTCTCAGCAAACGCGCCATCTTTGTTTAGGCCTATTTTGATTGCTTCTCTTTGCCAGTGCGTTTCGGCCTAATCTGAGCAATGGTGGCGCTTTGCACGTACACAAAACACAGACAGACGCACGGGCACATGTCTGCATAATAGCCTAAATGATTTTTTTCCTTCAATTCATGAATCGAAATAAAAAGCGTGCACACTCGGTGTATATGTGTGGGTGGGTGTGCGCATGTTCGTCCGCCATTTTATTTTGTTCCCCACTGAACTTTTTTTAAAATTCCAAATTTGAAGCTCCTTAGAAGTTTGAACGGGTTTTTTTCTGGCCATTTTTTGTTTCGATTTATCTAAACCCTCACCGTTCCTCGAAGCTTTATGGCAGGGAGGGGGTTAAGAGGTCACCGCCACTTTTCTTTGGGTACGACTCGTACTAGGCATTGAAGGCAAAATAAAACAGGCCACCATAACATAACACACACACACAGGCCTGCCAGGTTTCTCTGCTCAAACTGCACTGCATGGGATAGCTGTTTTAGCTTACTCGTTTTTCTTTTATGATACCCCTTGGCCTGAGAATCACTCAAATCAGGACCCATGCATGCACACATGGCGGCAGTAAATCCAGCAGTGGAGATCAGCCAATATTTAACACTCAAGGGTAGGACTCGGGCTCATGCATGTATAGTCTGTAGGTCATATTTATTCGCCTGAACTGGTTCCCAGATTCCCAGAACCCCAGCCAGTATCTCGTAAATTATAAGGCTTGATCACTGGTGGTGGTGGTGGTGGTGGTGGTCATTCCCATTACCAGTTTTTAAAGTCTGGTCAGGGAGTGGATTGCGCACTCGATCTGCCGAAAGCCCGTCTAGTCAACTTGCATCAATAATCGCCAATTCGCCATTTTGAATTTGTCTACTAAATCAGTTTTAAATTCTAGGCCTACAATCGATAGATAGTTTATGGACTACACATGATATACCGGATCATGTTTAGCTTGTGCCTTCATCAGTTGAATTAGTTTTGCGAGGTTAAGTAATAAGTATTGATCAGCCGTGCACTTGTTTACTTGGGAACATCCTGTATAAATGTATGCGGGCCCAAAAAAGCCCTAAATTTAAATCACAATTTCACTAGGCTAGTAGTGCGCAATACTACCAAAGTCCGAGCGAGAGCGTTGTTCCTAATTGTCGACTTGGTAATACCACTGGCTCGGACTTCTACTAGTATTACACACCACAGCCTAGATAGCGCTCACATCCTCGGGGTGCTATATTTGTTGCCGCTCGAAACCTGTCCTGACTGGCCTACTTTTTGAGTTTTCTTTTGCAAATGTCAATTCTTATATGCAGTATACTGATTGATTGATTTCTCCAACTTTGATCACAACTAGCTCTTATCCCTTTGACTTGAAAAGTTGAAAGTTGCGAGACAGGCCTACTCATGTTTAGAAAAACGTTTTCTCTTCTTCAAGCTGGCGTGCTGCGTGAGGTTCGGCCTAGCTTCTTGTGTACAAAGGTGTTTTTTCTGTACTTTATTTTTTCTTTACTTTCCTTTTCTCCTGCATGAAATTGCATATGGATTAGGCAGTACACAGATACACACAGGAAGCGAAACCGGTTCAATGGAATCTCGTTCACACGTGGGCCGAGCAAAGAAGCGCAATTTTCGTCTCACATTGGCAATTGTTATTAGTTGCTCATTAGGGGGGAAGCGACACCGATTTTCAGGACAAAACACACCGTTCGCTCGATGGAGCACCTTATTCCACCATTTTCCACGATAATATTTTAGTTTATCTCGCTCTTTTCATTTTCTACGCTGGATCAAACGCGCCTTCAACTTCTCTCGCGGGAGCTGGCGCCATTTTGAATATAGGGTAAACGAGGCCCTGCATGGTTACGTCATTCATCGCGCACAAGAAATAGACAGAAAGAGAGAGAGCGCGTTTAGATGAGGCCCAAAGATATAAATTAAAACGCTTTTAGCGCAGCAAAGGGCGCGACACCAACACGCACACGATTCGTTAAAATTTCTTTCACGATGTCGACGAAATTCATTAATTACGCGTGATCGATGGTCGCAAAAACGACGAACACCCGTGCGATTTGTAAGCCTGCCGCCTAGTCCATACTCCACGCAATTCGCCCCTTGCTCTCCTGGCGCTTGACGTTGTATTTAATTGATTTTCGACCCGTCGTCGACGTTTCACGTTTCACAAAGCAAAAGAAAAAACCTCCAGAGACATGGTGCATTTGTTTTGCTCGCAAATCCCTCTGTCTGACAGTCTGTGTGCAGCTTCCAAATTATGTAAGTGCACCAGAGTAAATAATGGACACTCAAAAATCGTGAAATTCGAAACGACCAGAGTGGTCTGAATTTTCGCAGCAATTTCATTCCGATTCGAGGGAAGGAAACCGCTCAGTCGAGAGGCTTCCTGCATGGCTGCTGCACTCATGCAATCAGTCAAGCACGGTTGGCTTAAAATGACTAGGCCTAATTACGCATGAGAGTCAACTTGAGTGAAACCCGAGTGCCGCTCAAGAGACCTACTCATGCACGTTCAGCTGAGACTTTAATTACTTCTGGACTGCATTGCTTTTGTCACGTGCAATATGCGATCACCACGAGTAGTTGCTCGGACTGACTTGACGCAAGTGAGTCAGGCTGCATGACACAATTAAAGCTATGGTTTCACGCGGTCGAGTTTTGGTGCGAATTTCCCTTGATTTCGCACGCCAACTCATCACGAGTGACCACTTAGTCACGTGATGCGAATTTAAAGGAAATTCGCAAAGAAAATTCATGATCCATGTGAAACTAGCTTAACAAACTGGATTCCGCTTGGAGTCTTTGCGGCTAAAGTGCGATGAACTATTTATTCACTTGAAAGTTAACACGTTGTACAGAAGGTGGTTTGCGGGTAAACTTTGTCTCAAAACTAAGTATGAAGGTCAAAGGTTAAATGCGTGCGTGTGTGTGAACATGTTCACGCTAAACGTAATGAGTCCATGGATCGACGTAGCCTACCTGCTGCATCTTCTCAAAGTCGAGGCACGGTCGTTGAAGCTGAAGCTGGTGCTGGCCATTGGACGCGGCGGTGGCCGTCAGGAGGCCGAGATCGACGTCGCTTCCGGCGGACTGACGATGGCCGGTCGTGACGATCATCTGCCGATGTCGTTTGCGTGGCGACACGGAACACACTTCGAACGGCGTGAAGTTGGACGACGAGAAGTGGAACAGTTTGGTCGGCGGCGAACGACCTGAGCCGGACGCGTTCAGACTGCAGAAGTTGAAGAAGGACGTGGCGTTGGCGGAGGAAGAGGATGACGCGGCAGCCGCTGCTGCAGCGGCGGCCGCTTTGGACGACCTGGTCGGCCGCACCAGAAGTTCGGCCGGCGGCGAAGTGCGGAACTCTACAGGCGCGGCCTGAGCGCGCATGAGATCGCGGACTTCTTCGTCCGACGACGAAGAGTCTCCGCCGGCGTCGCTGCGACGACGTCGGTCCTTGTTCGCCTGAGACCACTTCCGCTTCTCCGGTTGATACGTCGACGATGGACACTTGGTGGCGCCGTTGCTGTTGTACTGTGGTTTACTGCAGGTGCTTAATCCGAGGCGGTTGGACGACTTGCTGCGAGGACGCAGCTGACGTCCGAAGGACGCGAGCGGCAACGGCGTCGATGGCGTCGCGCACTGGCGTCGTCGACGTCGCCTGCGCCCACTTCCTGCGAGCGCAGACCCAGCGGAAGTGGCGACGCTAGTCGGAAGGCTCTCCGTGGACGACGACTTGGTGACCATCATCATCGAGTTGTTGTGGATCACCTCGAGCTCCTCCTCGGAACTGTGATGGTCGAAGTGGTCGCTGTCGCTGGGCAGAGCCGAGTCGGCGTCCAAGAGCGGCAGCAGCACCGGACTCGGACACATCAGCTTTTTGCCGGACGACGTGGCGACGAGCCGCGCCGAACGACGGAGTTCCTGTCCACGATCGACGTTGCTCTCGTCTATCCTTTCGGCACCGCCACCGCCACCGTCGCCATCAGGACCTGCAACGTATTTGACCTTGAAAACCCTGGATTTTTGACAGCATTTACAGTAGGCCTACTGCCATAACAAAGTGCCAATAATTTAATGCAGAAAAATGCAATTTGTACCTCACATAAATAGCCTGATTTTTTAATTTTTTTTACGTCAGTGGACAATGTGAAGGTGACGTGTCACGGACAGGAAGTCTCCTTGAGACACCAATGCTAAGGCCTACCATTAGTGGTGTGCTGCTGCTGCAATGCCTCTTCGAACTCTGGGTTCTCGTCGTCAGACTCTGTGCCCGAATCCCTCTCGTCGTCCGACTGTGCCCACCATTGTTGGCAATAAGTTTGTGTTTTAGCGAGAAAGGGGAAAAAGAAAAAAAACGCTCGTTAGAAAATCACAGGGTCGGCTTACATTTCCACTAATTGGGAAGAACGAGTTTGAGAGGTCGAGAAAGTCGACTCTGACTCTCTGAGAGGTCGAGGCGCCTCTGGACAATTGCTTGTCCTCATTGACACCTCTACTTGTCAGAACCTGGGTCTTAATTGCCAGTGACAATTTGTCGCCACTTGGTGCAGTGGCGCATACAGGATTCATTGTAGGCCTGCTCACAATATCAGATAAGGGTGAGCTCTGAAATTATGATGAAATTTTGACCAAATTGTCACTTATCATCACCTGTTTTACATGAAATTTTCATCAGCTTAGGCCTAGTTTTTATGTTTTCAAATTTCAGCGATTCTTCAATTTTTCAAATCTTTCAATTTTTCCAACACTTTTTTTGGGTTCAAGCATCCTTGCATTCACCACTGACTCTGTGAACGAAAGTAACACTCTAGCACGTGACACCCACAGCTCGTGCAAGAACGGAACGCTTAGGCTAACCACATACTTGAGCTCGTCTTACTCAAGTCAGCCTTTTGCAGATGTGAGGATTTCCATTGCATTCCATCGCACGTGCATAATTCTCCAGATTGAAATTTCGATCCTAAGAATGCACGTGCGCGATCGATAATGGAATTCAAAGGAAATAATCCTCACGTGCTGTCTTGAGTAAGACAAGCCCAAGTCTGTGCGGCTTAAGGCTGAAATCTCTCGTGACTTTTAGTGTGATGTCTCGACTCGAAATAATCCCAAGACAGGCTGAGAATACGTCGCCATTTTTCCATTGAGAGAGACTGGAGAATGTCTTGGGGTTTTTTCAAGTCGAGAAGTTGCGGGCAGGGATGTATCTAGGCCTACGGTACCTTGTAAGTGTCCTTTGGGTTGCTGCGGCCATCGACGTCGTCGTCGACGATGTGCAACGCCGACGAGGTGCGATCCTTGTGCCGTTCGCGTAGCTTGTGCTGTTGTTGGAATGATGACGGTGGGTCGAGCGCCTGTACCTCGTTCAGCGACTGCGTCCTCAACTTCTGCGTCAGGAACCTGAGCATGGCTCAAACTTTCTGGCCTGGAATTGGACGTCGATGATGAATCCCGGATCGATGAGACCTGCTGCTGCTTCTTTGTGTGTAATTCCCAATGCAAAATTATGGCACTTGACACTCGTATGCGTACTTCCCCTTTAGGGCACGACGTACTTGGCTTCAATCCTCCTGGCTGATTTGTTGAAGAGTCCACTCGATCGTCAATCGCCCTTTGTCCGCTCCTCAGTCGTCGCCGTCGCCGTCGTCGTCGTCGATGGGTCTAGCACGAGGGCCGCGCTGTTCAACCGGGCAACATGGCCGTACCGTACGTGTGTGTGTGTGCGCGTTATTGGACGTGCGCTGCCCCTCTCGGCTTTCACTCACTCGCACTTTCACTGGCGGCGACGACGACGACGACCGAGGTTTCTGTAGGAGAAATCCCTTGATGAGGACCAGATCGGCAGCCAGCGGGTCTTCGACGACTATCTCAGTTGGCGGACATGATTCAAGTGTCGGCCCGACACTCCGATTGCGCGTCTCTTGATGGCTACCTTCGATCGACGTCCTCACGCACACCGCGCATGCAGTCAATGTCCGACCGTCGCGTCAAGAGTCGCGGACAAACAGAAGAAGGGCGCGGAGATCCTCGATTCCTCGCAATTTATTGGGATCAGATGGGTCCGCGTGGCGGTGGCGCTAGTGACAAGGGAGCATCGTTCGTTCCTCCTTCCTTCCGTCTGTCTGGAAGAGTCTACTGCGTGTCGACGAACAAACGAACTTGTGAAATGTGATAGTAGGCTTAGTGAAGTATTCATAACTAGTGATAAATGGTAAGTGCTAGTGAAGTGCTAGTCAAATGAGGCGATAATCTTTAATGTGTATAAATTTGCACTTTTGCAGCGTCAACGAATGCTTTCTAAACTCGTGCCTTCGGATGTCTTCATTAATTAGGTCGCAGAAGAAGTATAAATTGTAAACGTCCAAGATGATGTCCCGACCGAAGCCAGGCGAGGACGAAGAGGACATCCTGCGCTTCCAGGAAGAGTATCTCCGACGAAAGGCAATGGGCAGTGATGCCGAGGTCTCCGAACTGGGCACGCCGGTGGTCGTCAGAGTGGACAAACGTTCAAGGGCCAACGTCGAAGCTGGTGCGGCTGCTGCTTCGGGTGAGCAGACGGCCACGGCGTCGGACGATTCGATCACAATGGATCAAGCATCTAATTCAGCATCGTCGTCGAAACGGTTGAAGACCACCAAGAAGGCGGATGATGAGCAGAAAAGCGTCTCCTTCGCGGATGACGTGCAGTTCATGGGTATATAGCCTGCCTATTACATCACGGTTTTCTGATTCAACGCAACTCGCGTTCAAAGCAAAAATAGTTTATTTATTTGAATGAAGTTAATTGTTTGAATGAAATTAATTGTGTCGATGCAGATGCAACTGATCACCTGCTTCCTTCCGCTGCCTCGTTGGACTCGGTTCTCTGCGACGTAGTGGTAGGCCAGCTTAGTCGTGCACTCTCACCCTAGTTAATTGCGATTTCTATACGGCCATGCAGTCCTCATGAATGATTATCTTGATCTTTTACCATTCAGGAACGGGACACGGGCTCGGTGATGGCGTCTGCTCCGGCGTCAATCACGTTCGGTCGATCTTTCCCGGTCGTCCATCGGTACGATCCAAAGGATCTACTGCCTAAAAAATCGGCCGGATCGTCGCTCAGTATTTTCGCCCGGCAGATGCTCAGAATGAAAGACGACCAGGACAATGATGAGTCGAAGCCTAATGTTAGACCCACGTCGAGATTCGCCGCTCAACGTGCACTTTCTAAGTCCGACGTCGTCCCCACGTCGAGCACGTCCAGTTGTGTCGTCGACGGAACAGGACTGTGCGACGCGACGTCGACTAGAAACAGCCAACAACTGGCGAGAGAAATCCACGAGGAGAACTTGGCCACACTGTCCGGCATGTCGGCCACTGAGATCCTGGAGCAACAACGGCAGCTTGCAGCGTCTCTCGGTTGGTGGCCACTAGACACTCAAACACACATTCTGTCTGTCGGCACGTTAATTGCGCCTGACATGTCACACGGGGGATAAAAAAAAGCTTTAGACCAGTTGACTCCCCTTGTTTTTGAAATTAAATAAGAAAATTAATAAGAAACAAAATCAAAATAAAACAATTGACTTTAAACGTTTCATTCAACGTGCTTACTCTCTCTTTTAATTTAAAAGATCCAAAGTTGTTGGAGTTCGTCAAGTCGATTGGAATGGGCCAAATTAAAGGACGTCCAAAATCTAATGAAGAGACCAAAGACGAGAAGATTGACGAAGCTGGACGTGCAGAACGAATGGAGACGACGACGACGCCTTTGACGATGAGCGGTGCTGATTGTGCCTCAACGCCAATCCTCGCCGGCGCTTCTCAGGCGTCGAAATCTTGGTTGCACATGGACACGGTGGAGACGGACAAGTTAGCCTGGACTTGTCCGCTCGACGAGTTAATTTCCAGTAAACCAGTTCCAGGCGCTGAGGTGGTTTTTTGTTCTACAAAAGCCTTTGAGCCAGATACAAACGCAACTAATCCCGTCTAACCCGGTTGGGTTCAACTCACCTTCTCTTCCACAATTGGTTCAAACTATTCAGACTAGTTGAACGCTGATTAGTTGCGTTTCTTATCACTTTGTTACTGACCATGATGCGGTGTGGCGAACCCGCTAATGTAATGTTCACAGATTGGAGGCTATCCAGCGAGATTCGACTTTGACGGAGCGCTTGTGCCCAGAGAAGCCGACGTTCCGACTCACCAAGGACTGCATCACCACGGCGAAGAGCCGGAGGCAAGATTTTAAACACAGCCAAAAGGCTAGCACGATTTGGTCGATTTGAGTTCCGGATTCATTCATGCTCTATGTGTAGGTTGCTGGCTACACGCTGCAGGAACTGTTCATCTATGGCAGGAGCTCCATCCCTCAACAAAGAGGTCTCGCCCTCACTGCCTTGGCCAGAATCCTCGAACGGGTGATGATTGATTACATTTTCAGCTTAGTTGGCATGAACGAAGTAAAACATTAAATACATTGTAGAAGTAAACATTCAAGATACTCGTAATTGAATTTGTTTACTATTACAAAATGCATCCGAGCGTTATTTATTGAAAGACTTAATTCTAATTTAATGTTTGACTTTGAAACTTTTTATTAACTTTTTTTAATTTGTAAACTTTAATCTTAGGTTAGTTAGCCTGATTGACAATTTACTTTATTTAATCTAAATTAATTTCATTTTAATTGTATTTAATGTTCATTTCGTTTATTAAATTAAGCCTCATTTATACAATGTATTAATAAATGTAATCAATTATTTAAATTAATTTAATTTCATGTTGATTTAATTTTGTTTAAATTAAGGGCCACTTCATTTAATGAGAATGTTATCTGATGTAATGTTCGTTTTCTGTTGTTATTAAGTACGGAGTGGGCCAATACGACGAGTGTTTGGCTGCCCCGGACCAATTTTTACCCAATTTGCTCGATTCTGGACTCGTTTTGTTGCTGCGCTGGGCGCTGGATGACAGCACAGAGTCCTGTTTGGTTCCATCCGTGGCCGCCATTCACGCTCTGCTCGTCATTCCATCGGACGAGGTACATGACGAGTTCCAGCTGAAACGATCACGGTCCAGTTACATTTCGCTTGTATTTAGTGTTTGTTTGCTGTTTAGTATCTCCTCGATTGTACGTTCTCGTGGAGGCGAGGCGAAGAACAGCCTTCCATGGAGCCCCAAAGGGACAACGACGAGGATGACGACGAGAGTAAACTGGGCGACGCGGAGCTGGTCCGACAAGACGTGGCCAAAGGCTTGGTCAGAATGGACATTTTGCCGCGATTACGTTACATACTGGAAGTGCTGAGGCCGAAATGGAACCCGAGTATCGTTCTACACTCGGTCGCCATCGTCGCCCGCTTGGCCAGACAGTCGCCGACGATGGCCAGCGCAGTCGCCAGCTGTCCGGGGCTTGTCGACACCATCGTCAGAGACTTCCTTCCAAAGTCCTGGACAAACATCCAGTTTGGATTCGTGCCAAGTTTGTCATTAATTATTCAACAACACTAAGACTGCATATGGCTTGGAATTAATTCGCCTCTTGAATCGCTCCAGGTTGCCCGTGGACCCCCGTTTATCGAGTCCCGCTACGACAAGCCTTGAGACTTATTCGGACGCTGGCGTCGACTGGTCGCCATTTTGCATGCGAACTGTTGCGTCGCCACGATTTCATGACCTCACTGCTGTGCTACGCGTCGTTCGACTCGTCGGACTCGGCGCACGACATTTCCTATTCTCATGAAATATCGCAGTCGCAAATGTGTCTGGAGGCCTACCGGACGTGGAAGGTGTTCCTGAAATATGGACTCACCGTCGACAATTTCACGTTAGTGCCCCGCTGTACGCCACTGCATTTTCTTACTGTTGAAAACCTAATAAGAAAAAATGCTCGCATTCGCAGAGACTTCTATCCTTTGATTGCTCGGCAGCTTCAGTTCTACCAGTCTTTGTGCCTGAACGTGGACTCTCAGAAGAGGAAATACGATTGCGAACATGCCTCGGAACTGATCGGACTGTTGACCGCCCTTCTGCCACTCGCGGATCGGACGGACATTGCGGGACTCTCGTGGAATCTCGTGGCGGGATTGCAGTTGCCGCTTGAACTCTGTCTCAAGAAGTGGCTCTGGGAAATTGCGCACACTGACGACGTCACGGTATTCACAAATTACTTGAGAAAGTGAATCGATATAATTAAAGTAATTTAATAAATTAGCATAAAATATAGAAATTACTTAATACTATTTTTTAACTTTAAAGTGATGAACTAAATTAAGCAATTTCATGAAAACTAATATCCCTAATTCTTAAATAATTAATTGGCTATATTAACTACCGCTAATTTAATAAATCATTGATAATTTATTTATTTAGTTTGTCGTTATTAGGCCTTATTTAATTAAACTAGGCTCTCGGTTTTTAATGGTAATATAGTCCGAGCGGCTTGATAAGTAATTAAATTGATACCGTATATTTTGATACAGTAAATTAATAGTTTAAGCTAATAATTTTTTTTAATTAGACCTCATCATCACTCAAGTTGATCGGGGTCACCTGCTCATTTATCGCAACCTTCTATGAAACTCTTCGAACTAAGGTCATTATTTAACCCGTCCCCTACGATGAAAACAAAATAAAAATCATGGTTTTAAAACTTGGAACATTTCTTGCAGACAGAATACAATTCTGTGGATCTGAAGTCTCGTCTTGACGATTTGTTCTCGTTGGCAGTGGTGCCCTTCCTCGAGTCGCCCGGCTTCCGGAATCAATTGGCGCTCTTGAGGTATGTACCGTCGAACAGGATTCTTAATTTTAACCCCAAAAAAATACATTTAATTAGCAATTAAATTGTCTTTTTGTTGTTCTGTCAGTGATTCATCGTTGTTGCTCTGCGATTGGCGACCAAGACCTGGCGTACACGTGGCGGCCTTGCCGCTTTTGGGCTCGGCGTCTTGGGGAGGTTGTCTTATTCCTCTTCTGTCCGAACGGTCGCCATTTCCACTCGTCGGTCACTTGGTCCACGCGCTGCTCGTTCTCACCCGGGTTCATGCGGGATTACAATCCAAGGTCTGAATAATTTAGTTCTTTTTACTATTTTATTTAATCTTAGAATATTATTTGCTTAGAATGTGTCAAATAAAACCAGCCCTTAGCGACTCTTTGCTCAACAAATTCGTGTTTTAGTTTTTGGCTTTTAACGCGCTATTAAAGATTGATATTTTGCTAGATCCACGGTCCTCTGTTCGACAACGCAGAATTGGCAAACTACCTTGCTCGACTCTCAGATCCGATAGACGTCCAACAAGAACGTCAGTCCAACTATTTCGCCCGCTTTGAGACTCGTTTCGTGTGCGACCTGCTGGCCCTTCTGTCCTCTTCCATCACAGCAGGCCTGACTACTTCGACCTCGCTTGCGGTGCATCACAAGGCCGCCACATCTGTGCTGCGTCGATTGCAGGCTGGCGAAGAATCGATGGCCCTCGAAATCTTGAAGACCGTCATTTTCAATGCGGACTTCATCAGGTGAGAGGTTTTAAAATTTAATTCTATGCTCGTACTTGGCGCTTATCCTTCAGCCCTATTTTTAAGTTTTAATTTTTATTCGATTTAGAATCCAATTGGAAGAAATCGAAGTCGGGCTGGAGAAGTTACGAGTTGACGAT
The DNA here is from genome assembly GCA_034700265.1 of Polyzonium germanicum. Lineage (NCBI taxonomy): Eukaryota > Metazoa > Arthropoda > Diplopoda > Polyzoniida > Polyzoniidae > Polyzonium > Polyzonium germanicum. Next base: position 1,239 of record JAQIYI010000837.1, on the reverse strand, counting down.
GATCTGTTCGAAAGTGCTCGCCCGTCTGTGTCGCGCGCCAACCTACTGCGTCAAACGCTTTTCGAATTGCCCAGCATTTGCAGAATCTACGTGAAATCCTTGGAGCGACGGTGGCCATCCGAGTCTTCGAAGAGTTCTTCAAATTCTGCAGGAATCCAGCTGACGTTCTGTGTGGATTTTTCATGTGCTCCAATAGTGCCCAATTGCTTCGAATATTTACCCATCACCGACTTGTTCCTGGCCAAAAATGAAAATAAGTCGGCGACATCATCATCAGACGTGCGAATGGCCGTTGTTCACTGCTTGCAATGGTGTCATCTGATGGACGTTCGGAGACAATTGCAGGCGACGATGAAGCCACAGACAAAGTTCTGCTACTTGGCCATGGTCACCTTGATCAATGCCGACGTTTTCCTGGATGACTGCGTCCAAAGCTACCTGCAAGACTGCATTCTCTTAATGGCCGAAAGAGACGAGCTGAGCGAAATGGATCTGGATTCCAAATCTATTCCGGAAGTGGCTTCTTTCCATGACTTGTACGTATTGTCAAAGTCCTAACCTCGCTCTCTGGTATCTTTTTTTTCTTCATATATTCATTTTTTATTTAATTTTTGCATATTTTCTCATTACTCAAGCTACGAGCAGCTGTTGGTGCAGTTCGAGGCTGTGTCGTACGGAGATCGACTCTTCGGTCTGCTCGTGGTCGCCCCTCTGCAAATGAGATACCCACTCCGTCTGCGCAGGATGGTCTGGAGCACCGAACACCGCAGTGCTTTGCGAGCGATCACCGTGCGTCCGGACGATCTTCCAATAGCGCTGTGCGAATTTTTGGAGCCCAACGAAACTGACGCCATCCTTCTCGATTGCTACCTTTCGTCCCTTCTCAGCGGTAGGGCGGCATAGTTTGAATTATATTTCATTTTATCGGCTCATAACGAACGCTAAATTAAAAAAAACATTCTTACAGGTCAAGTGCGGCGCAATTGGTGTCCTCTCTTGTATCTCATCGCTATCCACCATGTCCACAGATTCCTCTTTTCGTCGGCCTTCAACCTCTCCGAGCAGACGCACGACATGCTGAGGCGACTTCGTTCGTTCGAGGAATCGGTGAGTGCGACTATTTCCTTCTTTTGATCTCCAAATCTTCCATTTACAATTTGCGATTATTTTCCTCGTCTATCCTTAATTAATGATTAATCCCAGGTTAACAATCATTGTTAATTAATTTTAATGGATCAT
>JAQIYI010000836.1:0-15102 GCA_034700265.1 Polyzonium germanicum | reverse complement strand
TTTTTGACTATAGTCACACACAAAAATGTTGAGTGTCCTATAATAATAGAAAAAAAGTTGTTTTAAGGACCACCCTACCCAATATCTTCGATGCGTTGCTGGGTTTTTTGATTAGTGTAGCTTTTGTGTAATTTGTTATGTGCTACACTGCCTCCCCATGTCACAATGTCAGGTAATAAAAAAACTTGAAAGTGTCACGAGTGCGACGAAACACGATTTTCTCCATAATCAGTAATCTCTTTTTCAAATTTTTTTAGGCTATGGTCTTTTTAGCTGACTGATTTTGTTGATGGCTTGTAGGTTGTAGCACGCGAACGAATTCACGGTCCACAAATTTGGAGTTCTCTCTCTTTCTCAAATTTTGACTTTTGTGTTCAACCTGTGTGACTATCCTCTCATAGGCGACTTTGTAATCTATAGTCGGATCTACTGAAATTAATGGAAGAAATTTAAAAAATAAAAGAAATAAAAAAATAAAGTAAGAATTGGGCTAAGTGGTCAAATGACTCTTCATTCCAAATAGAAAAAAAAAATGCTTAGGCCTATATTTGAATGAAAAAAGATCACTTATCGTGCCAAATGAAAAACAATACCTAGAAAATCATTCATAAGTGCATTCATTCTTATTTGCTTGTGTTAATCGCCTTCCCTGTCAACTCTTTTGTTTAAATATTTATTACCTGGCCTTAAATTATACATTTTAAATTTAAGGAATTGATTTAGCCCTGTGCCTATTGTGGTTTATACATTAATGTTATGAATAGGTTTGCCGATCAAAGCTAAATGAAATTATTTTCCTTTCCAGGATGTCCTAGGTCAGTTGATTGTCGTCAGGCTTCCAGACATTGTATCAGTCGGCCGGGATCCACATTCAGGTGGGCATTTTTTTTTTTTTTTTTGGATTTTCTCATACGTGGCCCTACTTGTAATTAATGGTTTCACTAGTGTACGTGCGTTTTGGTTCATAAATTATTTTGCATAAAAAGCCTACTTTAATCAAACGATAAGCATACATGTAGCTTCAGCTTTCAGAAACAGCCATTTTTATTTGCACCAACTCTTGAATGTCCAGTTTTGAAAAATCATCATTTTCAGGCCACTTTTTTTTTTGTTCAGAGAAGTGTGTGATTCATTTGACAAGGATTTCTGCTCTGTTGATTTCAGCTCGTGTACCTTTAATGTTTGTTACAAATGCAACGAACTCGCGGAGACAAAAACTATATAGGCTTATATATTGTTTAGAATTATGCCTCAATTTTTTTTCCTTTTGAACATAATTTTTTGTTGTCAAGTTTAAATTTTGAAACATATTTTCATGTAGAAAGTGCCGTCGAGGAGTTGCAGAAGTTGTTGCTCTTGATTCTCGGCTGTGCTGTGCAATGCGACAAGAAGGAGGAGATCATCGATAATATCAAAAAGTTGGACGTCGACATACAGCATTCGATAGTTCAATGCATTCAAGAGGTGAATAATATTGGTATATCCCAGAGCTATAAGGAAAACTTGAACGTGACTTGAGACTGTCTTTCCAATGCAATCATATGAAGTTAGTCTCAAGTCGCGTTCAGATTTTCCTTATAAAGGGCCGTTTATGATATCGCGCTTATGCTTTATGTTGGAACGCTATTCCGCCTCCCATAAACACGGCCATAATACGTGAGCGTCTACCCAGGATTCATTGCAAAGCTTTGAACGTATGAAATTTCACCCAGTTCATCTTATAGCGGATGACCAAGCGTTTCCGGTCACCTGCATTCAAAATGGCGGAAATACATTTGGATTTTGTACACATGATAGTGCAGGAACCGGAAATAGTCTTCTGAACAGGCGTGTACACAGACGCGTTGGGGAGCGCTTTCACCGCTCAAGCGTTTGTGACGTTGATGGGAGAGGGGCGGAGCAGAGCTAAAACGTAAACCATAAGTGCGCGATCATAAACGGGGCTTTACCCTTAAGACGCGTTCGCAGTAAAAGCTAAAACTATAACTTGGATCAAAAACATGTGAGATAAAATAACCAACGTTTTATCTTTGCCTATATTGATATCTTAATTAGTTTTTACCATGAACGCATTTAAGTTTTATGGTACGGTATTAACTGTGGTTCATTGGTTAGTGCGACAATCTGTAAATTCATTCCTTATCAGTGGCTGCGGGTTCGATTCCCGCGTATACCACATGGATGTTTGTATTGTAACCCCACGCACAAGCAATGGTTTATGTGGGACCCATTTCCCTATTAAATAAACATTTCTTTCTCAAAATTGAAATAGCCTGTGTTTGATTGTTCTTGTTTTTCGCAGGTCACGGACAACCCGGAAACAGTATGGCTTCAAGAGTGGACGGATTTACACTTGATCCAGGATGAGCAACAAGAAAGCATGTTTCGCCTGGTCGTTAAGCACTTGAAGAATCTGGTCAAGGAACGAGACGACCTCTGGCATGTATGTTGACATTTTAAACTTAAATTTGTAATTAAACTAACTTAATTATTCTTTATAATCTTGTAAAACGAAATGCAAACGTCTACTAATGCATGTTGATTTTTGTTGATATTTAGGTTGTAACGGAAATAATATTGGAGAAAGATGGTGTAGAGGTTCCTACGAAGATTCTTCGGAGGAGTTCCAGCGGCCAGTTTTCAACCGACTCCGAGAAGCACCACTACGGCGTGGAGTTGGCTGATTGCAAGTCGAAAGTTCGCCGTCTTCGTCAGGAATTGTAATTCTGATATAATTTACTTGTATTTAAGTTAATTTACTTTTTTTAGTACTTGTTATTAATCATCATTTTTTTATTCGTTATAATTGAACAACTAAAGAGAGGAAAAGACAGAAACTCTGACTGAATGTAAAGAGGATCTTGAATTCACCAAAGACAAACTGAGCAAGTTAAAGCAAGAGGTACATTTTACAAGTTCTTTTTTTTTTTTTTTTCAATAATTTGATATTTTAAGATTTTAAAAATATATATTTCGTTTAGAATCTTTTGTTAGTCCAAGATGCTAGAGCGGCTAAAACGTACCGCGACGAATTGGATATCGTCAAAGAGCGGGTGAGAAGTTTATGGGACTTATTAAATTTGATGCAAGCTATTTAATACTTGTAAGGTTTCTTTTTTTAATATTTTATTTATTTTTAAACCTTTTCAGGCTAACAAAGTGGATAAACTGGAAGCTGAACTCCAAAAATACAAGGACAAAATGAACGAGATGGATTTCTACAAATCTAGAATCGAGGCAAGTTGGGTTCATTGTGACCTGTTGACCAGATCGAGCCCCATATTAAATTAGCTATTTAACAATTCTAATGTTGCATTTCGTGTAGGCCTACTCATTGTGATACCATTTGATTACATTTGCGATATAAATTCTTCTAGGAATTGAGGGAAGACAATCGTATATTAATTGAGACGAAAGAGATGCTTGAGGATCAACTGGACAGCAGTAGAAGAAAAGCTGAAACGATTCCTGAACTCGAGAACGAAATTCTTAGACTAAAATCTAAAGTGAATGAACTCAGTCTGGTGAGACAATACTTTGTTTTTTTTAGTAATAAGACCTTTAAAAAATCTCAATCTGTTTCAATAAAGTTTTGTTGTTTGAAATATTAGGAGCGTGATGCTGATCACGATCGCATCCAGGATCTTCTGGAAGAGAACGCTCAACTTCAGATGTCAACGAAGCACAGCATGACCGAATCGGCCAATCTGTTGGCTGAATTGGATCATCTCAGACATCAGGCCTCTCCAGGTATCAACAATTAATTTTGATTTGATCGATTGGGGATATTATATTTTTAATTCTCATAGTGTTGGTGGTACAAATGAAAAATTCTGACTGGCATATTTGCACGTGCATTCCAAACTCTTAGCAACCACGTAATTGATTAATTTCATTTAAACTAATACGCTTAATTATCTTTGACGGGTACTTTTTTCCATTTCTGTGAAAAATGCTATTTACGTACTCTCATTGATTTTGTTTCAGTGATTATTATAATCTGGGTTGCCAGCCTACTACATGCATGAATTTGTCAAATGTTTAAATTTTAAAAACCCATTTTTTTTCATTGTAACATTAACTTGCCAAAATAATCTTTAGCTTTACGCTAATACTAATATATTTTTGTTCGTTCTCCTATTCTTTGTTTCTTGTGGTCATGCTTGTGTTGCTTTCGCTGCTTCTGACTAAACAAAGACCAAGGTAACTATTTTTATCCCATAAACTATATTTTTACATGTTTACTGTTTAGTTACTTGTTATGTTTAGAAAATTGTAAAAAAAATAGGTTATTTTTATAATTAATATTTTTTAATGTTTGCTTATTATTACGAGGAGATTTTATACATGTACATGACAAAGCTCGTGCTTTGCTACAAAATTACGAGTATTAATCAGTTATAATTAGGCTAAGAAATCTAAAAACCACCCTAGTGTAAACAATTATATTAAAAGCTTACATGTGAAAGATGGTTCACACATTTTCAACCGCTAATTGTTTTTCTTCTTTAAAGGTTTGGGTGACAGTCTGTGTGACCAGTTGAATAAAGATGCTCATGGTAAACTCATGAAGCTGGAACTGGAGAATCAGCGGCTATTATCGATCGTCCAGCACCTGAGGGATGGTTCCTTTCATGAACACAGTGAAAAGGTTAAGGTTACATTATCTCATCGTTCATTGTTGAATGCACGCTTGTTCCCGCTTTTGTTTCACATGGCGCATTGCGTTAACGTGAATTTTAAATTAATATTTTCTTGTCGATCAAAGATCTTGGAGTTGGAGAAAGAAAACAAGCGGCTTTGCATGAAGTTGGAGCACTTGCAGGAAATGAATAGTCAGGAAACGCAAAGGTGCATCGAGCTGGAGCATAAGCAGCGAGACTTGTCTCTTGATAGCACTAAACTTCAGGAAGTTCTCGACATGGTACGATTGAGCAGCGAACGCCAGCATGGAGAATTGCAGGTTCGAGTTGTCTTGTTTTTTATACGATGTCTGTCTGACCATACTGTGATCCCTGATCATTCTTTTTTTTTTACCGTATTTTTTCCCAAATAGAGGGAGAAAGGTCAGTTAGTGGAGTTGGTAAATTCACTGCGACAACGTAACGAAAAATCCAACGACGCTCGTCTGAAGGACGTCGAGGCAGAAAATAGGAAGCTAATGGAGAGCAATCAGGCATGCTGAAATAAAGTTTAACGAACCTAAACGAATCAACGGCTGTACCTGTAGCTGAGTCAATTTGAATATTTTTGTCTTATTCATTTACTTGTTTTTCACTAAAATAATCAGGATATGAAGGGACACATATCTCAATTGGTGTTCCAAAAACAGCAGTTAGAAACGTTAGGCGCCAAATTGCAGCAGTCTTCAGATAGATTGCTTGAGATCGAGAATCAGAAAATGCAGATTGAAAAGGAAAACCACGACTTGCACAAAGTATGCACAAGTTTAGCATTTTTTTTTTTAAATCTTGTGACCAGGGTATTGAAAGTTGCTTTGGCATTTTTTTTCTTTAAAGGCGATATCCGCTTTTAAGCAGACCTGTGATAGGTTCGAGAAGTTGGAACTGGAAAACGTAGAATTGCAGGCAGAAATCCGAAGGCTCAACAAGAAATTGGAAAATTTGCAGTCGACTTGTTCCAGGGTAAGTTTGAAAGTATTTTACTTGTTAAATATCATTTTTTATGCATTTCTAATTTTTTTTTATCTTTACAATTTATTAAAGCTTTTGTTTTGTTTGTAATTTTCTGCATTAATTGCCGTGACAGGTTGAAAAACTGGAGCAGGACAACATCTACTTAAACATCGAAAACCAGAAGTTCGTGAAAAATCTGGAATTACTCAATAGCTCGTCGCAAAAGATATTTGATTTAGAATTGGAAAAACAGGAAGTCCAACAAGCTAACCAACTGTTGAAGAAAAACGTCGAAGCACTCAAGGTTTAGTCAATTAATGACGAATTATTTCGTTCAGTTTTTTCAAAGATTCTAATGTAGCTCGATTTGCCCGTACATTTTGTAGGTCGACCGTGCCAAACATGAACAATTGGAGGTTGACTTAATGTCAGCCAGCACTGATAACCAGCGGCTTCAGAAAACGCTGGACACCATGGTGAAGAAGGCGGGCGAAGTCGAGCGCGAACTGCAGCACTTGGAATGCGAAAATCAAAAGCTACAGAAGACGGTGGATACGTACAAGGTGTCGACTCGCAAACTAAACGATCTGGAGATCGAAAACACCAACCTCGAAGCTGAAAACCATAAGCTTGAACGTGAGAGGACCTCCATGGATAAGGAGCTAGGACGATTGAGGCAATCCACGGAAGTAAGTTCGAAAAGGTTGTGAACAGTATTGGAAATTTACTAACATTTTATTTAAAGTAGTAATTACTTTTAATTCTTTCTAAAAAAATAAGCTTGATTTTTTATTCTAACGTTACGACAAAATTATCTACTTTTTATATAATGTAATTACGTTTCAAAACTAGTCACAACCTTTTGGGCACCCTGAAGTTTTGCCAATGTTGTTGCTGAACATCATGATTTAAGCATTTAATCATAACTTAATTTACCTGCTAGAGCCGATCTTAGAGAGGTAACTGTTTTAAAACCTATTTCAGTTGAAAGGTCAGATGATCGACGATTTTAGTTCAAGAATTTCGCTGCTTGAGAGGGAGAACAAAAGATTGACCAAGGATATTGACAGCCACGACGTAGCGACGAGTCGAGTGCCAGGACTTGAGAAGGACAACAGGGAGCTAGTGCAGCAGTCAGCCATTGATAAGAAGACACTAGCTACTCTTAGAGAGGTCTCATAATTAAACGATTAAATAACCATAAAACCGCCAATTCTAAATTCATTATGAAACAATTATTAATAATTTTGTTTTCCAGGATTTGGTTAATGAGAAAATTAAGACGCAGCAGCTTGCCAATGAGTTAGACAAACTCACATCTGAACTGCAAAAGATTGGTTTGAACAAAGAGAAGTTGATGGCCTCCGAACAAGCTCAAGATGAAGAGTATGTCCACGCTCAAATTTGACAATTTGATTTTTTTTTCCTTAAGACATTTGAGTCATGCACTGATCTAATACTTTTTTTTGTATCTGTGTGTTCACCAGTCGTTACAAAGCGTTAGAGAACATGATCGAAGAGGCGCTCAAAAAAGGTCTTGAGATCAAGGAGGAGAAAATTCAGGCACTGGATAGTCGGCTCCAAGAGTCCGCCAACCGAAATTCAGAACTACGAGAGGAATTGCGCTCAGTTCACAGACAGTACGAGGCCCTCAAGCAAAGGCATGAAGAGGAAGTTCAGAGCAATAGTCCTCAAAGGTGCCTCAATCTCCTATGTTTACTCATAATTTTGATTTACCGAACCTACGCTAGTGAACAAAAGACTTAGTAGCAGTCTAAAATGGCACAGTGGCGTCTTTAGTTTCTTTGCTCTCTCCCTTGTGTGAATGCTTTTCAAAAACAAATCGCAACCTTCAATTGTCGCGCGTGCCGTCGCGTCATTCATGCATCTTAAAGGGGAAGCGACAAGTGATTTTTTTTAGTTTTAAGTTTTCAAATCCCTTTATTTTTAAAGATAATATTTTTTGTAGTTGTAGATTTTTTACAATATAAATGCATATTTTTAGCATTTATTAGAAATTAAATTACTTATCCTCACTTCGGTAACACGTCACGCGCTTCCTCGAGATGCGCCACGTGACACTCTGCCGTCTCACGTGACACGTCCTGCGCCTAAGCGTTCCTTTTTTGCACGTGCCTTTAGCGTGCCTTTATTTGATGCCACGTACTTTTAACCTAGTTTTGACTGTTATGTTGTTCGCATTTTTCAGGCCACACGAAGTGGAAGCTCAGTCCAAGATGGCTGCCAAGCAGATCCACAATCTCAAGGACCAGCTCAACGAGTCGGAAAAGATGGTAGGTGACGCAATCATTTAAGTATGGTTTCATTGCGTGGCTGACGAAAATTTCATTATCAAATTGGCCGATCCTGTTTGGATATAACGATATTAAGCATAATAGCAGGTTCACAGTAAAAGCTAAAACACGGAGTTGGTGAGCAAAGATGCGGCATAACGTATCTTAGCTTGGCTGGATTTATTTTACGAGTTCACAGAAAATAATATCTCAATGCATTGATGAGATATGCAGACAAACAAAGATAAAAAGTTGGTCATTCCTGTTTGAGCTTTTACCGTGAACGCGCGTTACCTGGCCCAAGTCAATCACTTATGCTTTAAGTAAAAGAATATGTGTGTCTCCCAGAACGCCGGCGTGATCGAAGAGAATCGACAGTTACGTTCACAAGTTGGAAGCGCGAGGGAGCAAGTGGGCGCGCTTCACTCGCAAGTGACGAGTCTTCAACACCAAGCAACGGCTCTCACTGAGCAGAACTCGTCGCTGCAATCGCAGAACGCGCGTCTTCAAGTTGAACTTAGCGCTCTCCAGTCGCAGAACTCGTTGCTGTCCTCGCAGAACGGCACCCTTCAGGCCAGCAACACCGTTCTGGAGGCCACCAACTCGCAGTCTGCGAGATTGGCAAAGGAAACGAGGAACGCTCATGGATCTTTGGTCGGCGACCACGAAGCGTTGCAGCGACTCCACGAACAACTGTCGTCCGAATACGATAGCTTACTCAAGGAGGTCGGTTCTCTGAAGGCTGCGCAGAGAGAGTTGAGGACCGAGTATAAGACTTCGGTCGATCGGTGCCAGGCGCTCTTGGCCTCGCAGGAAGGCGTCCGCCAAATGCGACTCGCTGTCGACGAGGATCGCGAAACTCTCAGGTCGGAAACCAGATCCCTCAACAATCTCAGGACGGAGCATTCAAAACTCAAGGTGGATTTTGTTACAATCGATTTATTTTTAATTTGTGTAATGGAAACAAAACGTCACCTGACTCCATACCTGTTTTTGTTTTGCAGGATGACTTCAGACTTTTGCACACAACTAACGAGAACCTCAAAGTGGAGTACAAGACCTTACAGTCAGAATACAAGAATTTAAAGACTGAATTTAACACGACTAAACTGAAAAACATGGAACTGCAAGGCGATCTTGCTGAATGTCGCCATCAGGTCAGCTCGCTTGACGTTGAGATACACAAGCTGACGTCAAAGAACGAGGTGTGTTTTTGCTTTGTAAAAATATATTTTAGGAATTTTTTTTAAATTATAATCCATACAATACAACGCGTTTTATTTCGTTTAGATGTTAGCCAACGTAAACATGACTTTGAGGGACGAGCGCCATTCACTAGTCAGTCAAGTTTCTTGCTTGCTGACTCAGTACCATGAACTTTTGACACAGGCTCTCGAGGACAAGGAGCATTTCCACGAGAAAGAGAAGAACAACATGTGAGTTAGAAATTTGTAATTATTTTCTTACAAGTTATTAAATAGAAGAAAAAAAACTTTTTCTAGACGTACTCTTACATGTAGGCCCTAGGCCTATGTGCATTTTTTTATTTTGCTTTCTAAATGTGAATTTATTATTAGGCCTATCATTTTATTAGTAGCTTCATACATTTAATCAAAGAAAATGAATTACAAATTATGCTTAGATCATGTTTTTACATCTACATTATGTTTAAATCATGTTTTTACATCTACATTATGCTTAGATCATGTTTTTACATCTACATTTCAATTTTTACTATAATTATCTACATTTTTTATGTGAACTATGTATATTTTTTCATTTTACTTACATGTATCATAATTTTAGTTTTTATTATAATTTCAGAAATTTAGTCTAATGTTTTCAAGTTTGAAATCAATTTCGTGATTCTCTTTTTTTTTACATTGTTCTTCTAAAATGTTTTACATTTTTGTTTTGTTTGATTCTCTACCCATATACATGTAAACATTGACAATTTCTGAAAGAAAATGCTTTGATTTATTTTTTGAGGTTAATTTGCTCTTTCATGAACTAGGGATAAGGTGAATCAATTGGAGCGTCAAAAAGCACAGCTGGAAACCAAGATTATGGAACAGTTCATGCGAATGGAGAATTACTCGCCTAAAAAGTGAGTTATTTGGAATATGTTCTCAATTCACATTATGCATGCGTGCAAATTAAATGCGTGCAGGCACACATGTTTAACTGTGCACATATTTGTTGTTCCTTTTCTCATTTGCTTACTTTTCGTGTGGAAAAAAAATTAAAGAGTTCTTGGTTGCGCACCGTAAGTACAGTGTTTACCTTTCAACTCGTTGCACAACTACAAAAGCACCCGCAAACGAGATCATCCACCCACTTAAACACGTTGTATGCTTTTGTTAAGATTTCATCAGTTTTTGTTATCATTTTTTGTCTTTTGTTTCCTATTAATTAGGAAAGGATTTGGAGCCACTTTGGTGCGAAAAGTGAGACGTGCCGGATCCGAACTAATCAACAAAGTTCCCAGAGTAAGTTGTGTATTTGTTCCGGCGAGCGATGCAAATCTAGTCCGTTTGTTTGCGAGTGTGTGTGACCTGTATGTGTCTGTATGTTATCTTTGAAAGATCTATGGCAGGCAAATTATATACACGTAAATGTATGCATCATTGCTTCTATGGTTTGGGAAAACCAAGTTGCTTTGCATTAAGATACCTGCTTACATGATGCATTTAAAACTAGTGAAATTTGGATTTGTATTCGTGTATCAATTCATAACTTGGGATTGCAAGTTAGAAATTTATAGTCAAATCACAATTGAAGGAGCTAGGCTAATGTTTGAAAACTAGTAAGGCTGGAATCACTAATGACTTTTAAAGAGGTCTTTACTTGAAAAATCCCAAGATAGGCTCTGATGACCTCGTTTCTACCTTCTCTCTGAAAGTCTCAATGGAAAAATTACGTATTCTAAGCCAGGCTTAGAATACGTCATTTTTTCATTCAGTGTCTCACGATTTTTTCAACTCGATACAGTTCTAAAAGTCATTAGTGGTTACAGCCTAAATGTCCGAGCCAGTGTGTTTGTAGATAATTCCCATTTTTTAATTATGCCGCTCGCTCAGAGTAACATTAAATTTGGTTTTGCTTATAGGCAAGTCGTACCAAAGGAGGCGAGAATTCAGACACAACAACAACTGACAACCTGGACAACTCGTCTGTCGGTTCTGGATCCATTGGTCCGGACTCTCCAGACGGTGGAAGCGAAAATGGCGGCCAACGTAAAGGTGTGTGTTATGTTCATTTATTTGTTCGAAATTTGCGTGTTCCAGGATTTTTTATGATTATTTTATTTATTTATTTCTTAAATAGAAATCGGAAATGCGGATGGTATGGAGTGTGCCGGTGATCCAGTGGAAAGGCGGGGTTCAATGAGGCGTTCTCGCCAGTCCAAGCCTAATTCTGTGTTTTATACAAAAGTGATGTCACCTGAGGACGCATCACCGGTTGCTAGAGGTTAGCTTGAAACATTTTGCGTTTAGACTTTGGTTATTGTTGTCCTGGCGAGCGAAGAACTACTAGCAGACTCAAATGGCGCCCCCCCCCCTTTAAAACAGCATCAAATATTTATTTTTTTTTTTCTTGAATCGGTACTTTTATAGGTAGTGTTTCCAGCGACGAATTGGCCGGCCTTCAAGCTGACTCTTCGAGCATCGGCGGATGTCTTCCCTTCAGCGAAGAATCAAGTTTGACTGCTTCATTTCGTCAGGATATCGTTCAGTCTACAACACAAAGTGAGCCTTAAAATTTTCTTAATTGATTTCTCCGTAGGTTCCCGAGGTGTACTTTGTAGTTTACACATATTCACCTTTAATTGGGGTTTTCGGGGGGTGTTTTAAGGTATATCGAATCCGGAAGATATCTGTGGTGATCGCCTGAACAGTCTCGGCACACCTGGAAGTCGCAGAGCAGGTCAGACTTCTCCATGACTTATTCTTTGTGGTTGTGGCTCAAGTGGGGCAGAGGGATTCCATTTTTCCCTTGTGTGTTTGTATTAGTCCCTAGGTTGTGTTAGGACCTTGATTTCTGTAATTGGTTCCATTTTTGATCTGTTGACCCACGAACCTTTCGATAATGTCCAAAGTTGTTGCTTCATTTATTATTTTCTTTGTTTGGTTTACGATGACAGTATATTACAGCGACGACCATGACGACACCATACCGACTCGCGATGTCGGTCCCAACAGCGATGAATCCCTGACGCCAACTTCTCCACTCGTTCGCCGCTCTCCGTCTTCCGTCGGGCCCAAACCGTCACCGCGGCCACACTACAATAATCATCATCACAGAGCGAGCATTCACATTACTAGCGTGTCCGATTTGCACAACCAGGTCGGTGAACTAAAATACTTAAGTTAAACTTTGTTAGTGATATACAACTAATTCTATAAATATGATTTAAACAATTAACAATTATGTTTACTTGTTTAGTCTCCTATGAAGAGTACGTCCACGTTGCGCAACACCACATCCGAGTATCGAATATCCGATTCTGCCAGCTCATCGCCGCTCATGCCGCATCGTTCCAGTCCTAGTAATCACGCCAATTCGACGATGCCTTCCAGCAGCGGTCAACGGGAACAACAGCAGTACTTGAGTCTGCTGGAATTGTCCAGAGGATCGCTGACGGCTGCTCCTGCTGCTGCTGCTGCCACCACCACAGGGTCACCTCTTCTGAGACGCACAAACAACAACAACAATAACCACAACAATAACAACCACCACCACAACAATAATGCTGCCATTCTGTCGTCTTCAATCGCCGGATCTACTTTGACTGGGTCTCGAACGCACAGCCCCAAATTGTTGACCTCCAACGGCAGCAGCAATTGGTCCAACTCGCTGGCGAAAACTCCCACGAATGGTCACGAAATTACTGACGATTCGCAGGAGAAGCAGCAGCATCAGCCGGCCGAGACTAGCCAAGTCCTCTTGCTCAGTCCGAGAGCGAGCGCCATGTTGGGCCAGGCGTCCAAGGTCGTGTCGCAGCCGTCAAACGTCAAGAGCCCGGAGAAGGGTGCTCAGAATGGCACCGTGAATGGGGCTTCGACGACTGGGGCAGTTACGGCATCGACCGCCACGACTGCCGCAGGAACTCCGGAGAATGGAACTGCGCGCACCGTCGACAACTCCATTTGGTACGAGTATGGCTGCGTCTAGAACAAAGGTGAGCTCGTTTTGCCACCTGTGTTCTATAGGATTTGGGCTTAGGTGTGTGCTACGTAAATATCTGAATAACGGCCAGTCGTAATTAACTTCCCTTTAAATGAAGACTACAAAATTGCTGTGTGTCTTACATGTTGCATCAACTGTCCCTCTTTTGTAATCAATTTAAAGTGATAAGTGCGTATAATCCGCGTATGTTGCAAGTATCAAGCGTTCAAAAAGTCTTTTCCCTATTTTGAATCCTAATCCAGCAAACAGTATAGCCAGCTAGCAGCATTAGGCCGGAATCACTGATGATCGCTTTTAGAGCTGTCCCGACTTGAAAAAATCTCAAAACATGCTGACAATACGTCATTTTTCCACTCATAGAGAATGAAGAAATGATGTCATCAGAGCCTGTCTTGGCATTTTTTCAAGTCAAGACAGCTCTAAACGTCAAGACCGGTAGTGATTCCAGCCAGGATCATATTATTTTCGAATTTTGTTTGTTTATTTATATCAATTGATATGGGGTTTAATAATCTTTAATCAAAGACTTAGAAAATAAATAACGCGCACAAAAAATTGATTTTTCTTTGTGTGTACGAGTATACACATCATTTTCAAAATAATATGATTAATTCTTATTGATTAAGGCCCATATGACTAACCAGTAACCACAGACTTGAGCTTGTTTTACTCAAGACAGCGTTTTAAAAGTGAGAATTTCCATTGCATTCCATTATTCATCGCACTTGCATTGCCATTCTCAAGATAGCACGTTCAATCTCGAGAACGCAGGTGCGATGAACAATGGAAATTGGCAATTTGAAATTCTCACGTGCAAGAGATAGCTGACTTGAGTAAGACAAGCTCAAGTCTCTGGTTAGTGATAGGAGCCTAATGCTTTGCCGGAGATATTAGGGTTTAAAATATGGAAGTGAATTTTTGAGCAACTTGCAGAGCAAACATTGATTGTTTTTATTTATAATGGGTATAGACGATTTCTTCGACGACAGCCTCCATTACACGATAGAAGAGTAGATCTTGCTTATTGTATCGAATTTATTGATGAAAAAGGTTTGGCGATCTGCCGATCTATGAGGACGCACATTATAAGCAACTACATAACAGCATAGGAGAGAACTTACGGATACACCCATGATATATACTCTACTAACATCCAATGGCGGCTAGATTCGACTGATAAAATGCTCGTCTTTAGACAGTTTGCTTTTGATGCCAATGCCCATCGATTAGTTAATTCAATATTTCCGAAATATTCGATCAGAGATCATGATTTTAAACTTTCGCCCACCTTTTGAAGAACTGCTTATTACCGGTAACAGAGCATATTCCTTCATTTATCTTCCGTTCTCAATTTTTTTTATTAAATGTTTATTTTTTTATGGAATTTAGAATGGAAAAACAAACAAAAGGGTTTTATACACCCCTTTAGAGATCACATGCAATTTTTCGTCGTCGTCTTCCTCGCGACTAGTTTGCGATTCCGTATCAAGTTATCATTTCAGGGAGCAGCTAGAGTGCATTGCTTTGTATTTCTTTTTTTTATTTAAAAAAAAAAATGGTTTTAAACAATTTTTTTTTTTGCTTTGCGAGCGGCTATTATTTTAAGGCATTTATGGGACTTGGTTTTTTATATCAAGCTTCTCTAGCTAGTGGGAGTAGTTTTATTTGTAATCTTAATTATTTTTATGTGTGTCACGTGGCTATTTACATGTAGGACACTTCTACAATCATCTTATTATGTGCACTTGTGTGTTGTTAAATGTTGAATGTTAAAAGAACAAGTATACCATCTAGTCAAAGTACCAAAAAAAAACTAAAAAAATAAATAAAATAAACAGCTTTTTTTTAAATCGTAAATTTGCATAATCAGGCAAGGTGTTTCGAATCGTATATTTTAAAAGAAACAGCAACATCAACATTAGCAGTAGAAACAAAGAACTGATCATGCTTAGTTCAGATATGGTAGCAGCTAGCTTGAGTAG
>JAQIYI010000835.1:0-15106 GCA_034700265.1 Polyzonium germanicum | reverse complement strand
TGAAATAGCAGAAAGTCTCTATTTGAGTAGATCGCAAAATAGAAATCACAAAAATCCAGGAAAATGGTGTTAATTTTATTAAGATTCATACCGGGAGGTCAAAACGGATTGATACCGGGTTATTTAACATAATAGATTTCTTCATTTGTACACATTTTTCATTTGGCCTATCATTTTATTTTTTAAATTCCACAAATCTAATGATCAGTAGAGACTGTAGACTTCGACGGCACACTCGATGAAGCCGAGGTAGCGGTCCTTCTCGAGGCAGTCCATTTCTCGTCGCCACACGAACTCACTGAAGTGGTCGGCCAGATTGTCGTCGTTGATGCCGCCGCGACACACTTCCTTCTTGAGCAGGTGAAACTGGTTCTCCAGCGCTCGCCACTGACGTCGATTGACGGGCGTGCAGTCGTACGCCTCGGGCAGACGTCCGTACGTCGTTCGCCAGCAGTCGGTCATCACCGTCGAGCCATTTCTCACGTGCTTTCTGATCAGAGCGAGCAGAGTCGACCGGTCTCGTACGTTGTTGGCGCACAGTTCCACTCTGAAGCGACCGTCCTTCGACCTGTCCTGATCCTCGCCGTCGTTCTCTGGCTCGAGATCGGCGTCGCCGCTGATCTCCACCATGCCCACGATCCACTGCTGGTCCGCCGGATTCGACGACGATGACGTCGACGACGAAGACGCATTCGACGGCGACGAACGGCGTCGTTGAGCGCTGCCGCTCGGGCCACCACCACCACGCTTCCGCTTGCAGATGGCCGTTTCGCCGATCTCGACGACCACTCCAGGCCCGCCGATCTTGCCGTCCTGCGACTCGATCTTTCCGTCCAACCACTTGGAGCAAACCTTGCGGCAGAACGTCAGCCACTGATTGACGGTCGTCTCGGACGTCGTCTCGACCGAAGTGGACGTCTCGCGGATGATGTCCGCGTATCTGGTGATGCCATGCGCGAAGAAGTAGAACAGATGCAGGATTCGACCGATGCCGAACTTGGTCCCCTCAAAGATCGTGTTCTTGATTGGGACAAACAAATTAAGTGACAATTGATAATGAGATTAATGATATAAATCATGTATGCTAATTGCTAAATAATTGTAGGCCTATTAGGTTTCCTTAATTTAACTATTGTTGTTAATTTAACTACTGTACATGTAGGATTTGATTTATTTTTACAACTAGAGCTTAATTAATAATTAATCTACCTTGGTGATCGATTCTCCCCAGTCGTGTGGCTTCGCTCCTCGCTTCACGCAACGCCAACGCGAGTTCCCCCTGTAAAAATTCCAGAATTTCATAGGATTAGAATTTGTGGCCTAATATTCAGATTGATAAATCAACAAAGGACGAAATCTAATACATGCAAGTAGGCGTGCTCCGAGCAAAAGCACGGTTAAAGTGAGGTCCTGGCTAAGACAGGCATTGAGTCGTGCATTTTACTAGCATATATATGCACTACAGACTACAGAGGTACCCGGTATGTACATATTTACGTTTTCCGCAGATAGATGCGAGCCTCGCCACCACAAACGTCGCAAACTCGTTCACGTCGGATTAATCCTACAGTCTGATGATAAAGAAAAAAGGTAATTATAATTAAACAATGTCTTCATAGCCTGCATAGACTACTTAGTACGGTATACATTTGGAGTATAGGCAGGTTATGTTAACGCACTTCTGCATCGAATGGTATGATTGCACAATGCACACATATGGTTCGCGCCACCTTCATTATTTACATTAGTTAGCTACATTAGTCCGGCTGCTGGAGGTATAAAAAAAATTATAAGTCCATCACGTACACGGTTAAATCGATATTGGGCACACCGGTTCAACTGAGGCAATCCAGTCTAGGCCACTTCCGGCCGTCGGAGAGGGGGGGTCATGGGGACAAAATCATGGGGACAACCGGCACACCAATGTAAATAATGGAAGCGGTGCCGGAATCACTAGGCCTAGTGCATATCTCAGACCTGTCTCGAGTCAATACAGCTTTAGCAGCTTCCCGGAATGAAGTCGACCGGAAATTGCTAAATTGCTGTCTTGAGACTCTCGAGTCTCGACTCGAGATAGGTCAGCTGAGATATGAACTATAGCTTAGGTCTAGTGATTCCGGCCGAAATTTCATTAAAATTAAAATCCAATGTAAAATTATTGATTCATACCATGTTTAGAATCTTAATTAGACGGCTAATTATTAGATTTCTGATATTTTTAAATTAGGCCTATTAACATTCTTGCCTGACACCACTTGACGATCTCGCTCTCGCCACCGGTAAGAATTTCGCATAGCGATCGGGAGTTAAACATTCTTTCCTTCCTTTCTTCAACTTCTCTGCTTTATCTTCTTCCAATTATCGTCGCAAATCTTCGCCATTCCGGTAGAAAAATCGGTAAAAATTTCAACTATTTTTCTACTTTTTTCAGTTTTTCACCTCCGGCAAAATTCGTCGGCCAAATAAAAATCCGGCTTTTCTATTTTTTGATGTACGGCACGCAGCGTCATCTATCGAGCAAATGGAAAACCTTAGATTACGCGCGCAAATTAATTAAATTTGAAAATTACATTTCAATTAAATTTATTCAACTACCGGCTCTTAAAAAATTTGCAATCTGTCTTGTATATTTAAAAGACATAGAATGTGCGAAGTTAAAATAGGTCTAAATGTTATTGAAAAGTTCTAATTTTAATTTGATCCAAATTAAATGTGAAAAAAGCAAAGGTTATTTGAAAAATGCAAATTAAAATTGAAAAAAGCAAAGTATTTGAAAAATGCAAATTAAATTTGGAAAATCTGAAGTTGAACTTCAAAAATACGAAGTTGTTAATTTCAAAATATTTTAGTAAATTTGTGAAATACGGGTACGAAGTTCATTTGCAAAAATAAGAAAACTTAATGGTAATTACCGGTACACATGCAGGTGTTTGCTTACCGTAGTAATTTTCAAATAAATGCAATTTAATTACGCTTCAAATTTCATAAATTTTATTACACTTTGCATGATAATCAAAGCAAGGACACTTAATACATTTACAATTATATAGGACGGTACTGGTACCTGTAGCAGTACTTTAATTATATATACTTGTAGGTACTCAACCACTCCATCTGTCATTCCTAGTTTGCCTTGTGTTTTTATCTAAAAAGGAGAACGAATTAAAATAATAAATTTAAAATGAAAGTTTATCTAAATATGTAAATGACAGAATGGAATAAACTTGAATTAAAATCAGTTAAATAAAAATAATTAAAATAAATTACCGGTAGTCAAATTTGAAAATAAAATTAATTTATAAATAATACATGTAAATTAATTAATCAATTAAATAAATGAAAAGAAATTAAACTAAACAGAAGTCATCATTATTCATTATTAAATTTATTTTCTTACTTCTGGACTTTTTCGATTTCGTCAATTGTTTTGACCAATCAAAGGTTTGATCCATGGGTCCATGACCAGACGGCTCGTGTTGCGATGATGAAGACGATGATGCAATTGCAGTTCCAGACGTGTCGTCGTCAGAATTCGGACTCTTTTTATCAAGGGATCCGGGTTGAAGTAATGACGAATCGTCGAAATCTTCTTCGACTCCCTCGAAATCGAAGTCTTCTGCACTCTGTACGTCATTGACACCAAATACAGCCGAATTAAAAGTAGCCCTAAAGTAATTTTTTTAATAACGAAACGCAACAAACGGCAAATTTTTATTTGTTTTTGTTACGACGTACGATACCTGATAAACGCAACACGGCTTCGGAAAGACGCACGGGTGACAGTAAAGTCTTCCGACTCCGACGTCATCAGACGGAAAGCACTCGCAATGATGGCAGACGTCGGCGGAAGCCGACTGCGCCAGGCGACGGCCAAACACGTCGAGAAATCGCTTCACGGATACCTGTTTGCCGGAGGAAGATGACGACGAGGACGAAGATGAGCCGGGCGAGCGACCGTACAGTCTGGCGCTGCTGAAGACAGTTCCGTTGACCTCGAATGCGATGGGCACGTGGAAGTCTTTGGGCGGCGCCACCTGTCGTCTGAGATCTTCGTCCCCCTTCAACGCGCGCGTCCGAGCGTCCTTAACAGTGTACGCTCGCTGACCGTCCATGCCGTAGAAGGTATGCGGTTTCTTGGTGTCGAATTCGCGGTCCAGAAGCAGATGCAGAGTGATGCCGTCCTCGAGCAGAAGCCAGTGCACTTCCGGATAGTCGGTCTTAAACGATCGAAAACGACGTTTAAACTTTAAACTATAGGGGTGCAGCGAGAACCAGGTCTACAATGGTTGACTCACCTTCATTTCAACGTCGTCACCGACGGAACAGGCGACGAGAACAAAAGTCTTGGACGCGCCTGCTGCGAAAGGAAGCTTGGCCGCGAAACGAAACGCGTCGAACACGGTGGCCGCGGTGCCGCGACCGACCAAGAAATTAGGCAGTCCAGAGATGAGTCGTTGGCCGACGAATATCTGGCTGTCCACGGTGTGAATGCGAGGCTCGTCATGGAAGCCAGAACCACCAAAAATGACAGTCGCAAACCTTTGAAGATGAGAATATTAAAAATTCGAGGATTGAGATTTTTTTTTAATTATACAGAATCGGTGAGAATGCAGAAAATTGGAGCACGTATTCAACCCAGAGTATAGGCTACTTAAGATAGTGACGTCACACCAATCGTCTTTCTCACCTTCTCTGAGCGACATTGGCTCTGGCGAGTGCATTGTCGACGGCGGCCACAAAATCTTCGTAAATCTTGGGAAAATTGCGGTTGCATTTTTTCGCCTCCACGATGAAGACGACGTCGGCCTTCTTGGAATCGGCTGAAGGCTCAATGCGACTCGAGTGACCCTCGGACATGACTCCGCCATCCGGAAGCACACACTGAACTATAATTAAACTTAATTCAAAACAAAATAGCGCTGGTCTCCGCCAGAAACGATCTTAACTAAGGGTGTCAAGAAATATTCTTCAAACAAATTAAGAAAATCATGTAAACATGGTTGATGGTGCTCCAGCTGCAGCCTGCTACTCTCGATCGGTAAAACATACGTTTTAACCTAGTTACGGAAATAGTTACCACACAGCTTAGGAATTCGGACAGGAACATTGTGCGCGAGACAACGATCGACGTATGCGGCGGCCACCGAGCAGATGTCACGTGGCGAATAGTGGCTGTGCTGAGCGTCGCTCAGGCACATTTGAAAATAGGGTAAAGGATCCACCTGGAAGTGAGGTAAGGGTAAAGTGAAGGTAAAACTTAATCACCAAGGCCATAAAACAGAATAAAAAAATATAAATTCGAGATAAAGCATTAAATTCATTTTATTACCGGTAGCAAAAAACAATTATCTTATTTTTAACGGCATAAAATTTAAGATAACTAAACGTACCTTGTCAAAGCAAAATCGGAAAATGGATCTGGACATGTTGAAATGTTCGATGCAGTCACTTCCGAAACCTTGAGCGTCCTTTCGAGGAATCGCAACGGCCAAGTTGTGAGGGGTTGAGCAGCCACCGGCACTGCTGGAGCTTCCGGTGGTAGCAGCCGCGGACGTCGAGGCCGAACTGGAGGGCGCGTCCATTCGCCAGGCGTCGCCCCATCGCGCCAAGTCACCATCGGGTGGGTGGCCATCGGGCAGTCGAACATCGTCGTGAGCCTCGTAGTTGTACGTGCCCAAAAGTCCTCCGACTCGTCCCAGATACCAGCCTGACATGCCGAACGTGCACACGTCGTACTCCAGCTGGCAAGACAGAGAGAAACCGTAGCCATTGACGATGGTGAGCCTGTGGACGTCGCGGACGATGCTCGTGCGGCCGAAATGCTGGGGCAGTTCGACCTTCCGACCGTCCACGTAGACCTGAGGCGAAGGCGGCGACGTTAGAACCAGCTCGATTTCTTGTTCGTCCAACCAGACGCTCAGCGAACGTCGTCGAGCCGGATGCGACGACGTGGCGCTCGACGTCAACGCGTCGTAGTTTACGCTGACCGTGAAGTTGCCGTCCACGAAATCTCTCGTCAACAAGTACGAGCAAGGCCCAGCGAAATCCGTGATTCGGTCGTCGAAACTCACGTAGTGCTGGTGGCCAATCAACATGGCTCTGGCTTTGAAAATTAAAGCCAAAATATAATAAATGTTTGAATTGAAAATTTAATTAATATATTTTATTTTATAGATTTGAGAATTTTAAAAAATACTATTTTTTAAAAGCATTTTTCAAAAGCATTAAACCGATAATATTCAGTCAGTAAACATACCTGGGAATGGTGGAAGCCATTTGCCGACGTCCAACCGATTGGAAACGTCGTTCCACCAGACGAAAAAGGACGGCACGAAGGTAGTGGGCGCGGCTGCCGGCAGCGTGACTCGAGTATCGTAATCTGCAGCCTGAAAGCGTTTCCACAGTCTGCGGAGATAGCGCAGTTCGTTTGTCTGTCCGAAATGCGGCCATTGCGTAAGCGTCGTCCACGGGAATGGCAGCGCTTGAACCATTTCGAACTTACGGCCTTCGGTATCCAACAGGACGTGGTTTTGCGAGTAGAAGCCATCGGACGCCACCTCGACTTTCGTCTCGAATAAGTACGTCACTTCCATGTACGCGCTGAGCAGAGTCTGCCATCCGTTGGGCAACAGCTCGTAGTAATGCAACATCCAAAGTGTCTAACAATTTTGGAAATTCGCCAATTCAATGACTAGAATTGTGAAAAACTAAAGGAATATTATACAAGGTGTCCACACAAAAACGTTCCTAAAGTTGTTCGACCCTTTTTGATACCTTTTCATATACGACGATGGCCATGTCCGCGATTTCGCCGAAAATTGGATGACGAACGAAAGCGTCCGGCAAAGCCCAAATGACGTCGCGCAGCGCCACCAGATTGGACTGCACGTCGTCCATGAGCTTCTGCTGTTCCGGCGACATGAAACGCTTGATCTCGATCATGGTTCTGTTGAGGTAGTCGAAGATCTGAATCGTGAGGAAGTGACGGACGGCCAACAGCGAGCTCACGACACGCTCGTGAATGTAGACGTACACCTCGCTGTTCAGCACCCACGACACCAACATCTCCCATCTGCCTAGAGTGAAATAAAATATAAATAACTTGACGCACGGGTTATGATGAAATGAAATTACGATTTTACTTTTAAACCAATGACGAACGGTGGTGACCAGCGATTTAGCCGCTCTCCAAATGGACGCGAGGTTTTCGCCCAAGCTGGACAGCTTATTGAAATGGATCGAAAGGTCGGGCGACTGAAATGAAGATGCGTTGGCCAAGACGCTGCTCAGGCTCTCGAAACCGGTGTACAGACGTCCTCCCAGCTCGCTCCAAAGGTCGTTTGCAGCGGACAACGCTCGCGAAAAGGTTTCCAGAGTCTGTTGAAACTTCATCGCCAACCAATCGTGCAAGGCATTCGTGAATAGCTTGACGAAATCACTCATATTGTGCAGGACTTCGTCCACGAACAGCGAGACGGAGTGCGGGCTCCAAGTGACCGGAAGTGCCCTGAACGCCTCCAGCCAATCTCTAAAGGCAAGAATCGAAACCACTTTTAAGAGGTATTTACATTTTTTAGAGGACATGTCTAAATAATCACTTTAAAACGCTACTAGTGGGCTAGTTACAAATTTGAAAGGTTTATCATAGTTTAAACTTTTACTAATTAGTTTCTAGTAGTAATAAACTGACTTTGCGTAAGCGCTCCACTTCTCCAAGAACACCATAATGTCCCGCATCATAAAATCATTGTCGCCGTACATATGCTGGAAGTGTTTCTGAAGACTTTCGACGTCCGTCCACATGGCGTCCATCTCGACGGCAGCCTCAGTTGCAATCGGCTCCAAATGGTCGGCCAAGCTGCGAACGACCAACTTGGACTTGGAAAAGAGCTCGACGGCGGACACCGTCCACAACAGACCGAGTCCACTGCGAGCACGGACTCGAACCTTGTCCACGTGCTCTCCGAGCGTCTCCTGGCAGTCGAATAAATTAATCGCATAAACGTTAACTATAGGCTAGTAGAAATTTTTAATCTAACTATTATTCCGAGCGAGGGTAGGATCAAGGGAACTGCAAAAGATAAATGAATACATGTAAATAAAAATAAAAATATAATAAATACATAATAAATAAATACATGCGAATTTAAATAAATAAAATAATAAACAATATAAAAATAACACAATTAATAACTGGTTATACCCTTGTGCAACCCTGTAATCGTTCGTATTGTTAGGCAAATTAATTAATCTACACCGACAAAGCTCCTAACCGAAACTCCTCCACCCTTCTCGACCTAGATCACCATAAAACCCTTCGATCACAATAACATGTGCTCGAAAGTTTTTAAAAAGAATCGCCACCAATAAAACATTCTTGCTTTACCTAAAATATCAAAGGCAGCCCGCCACAAACTTTGAGAACCAAGGCAAGTTCGAATCCCTCGCGAATTGGAAGAAACTTCTTCCGAATTAAATTGCTCGCACTCTTAAATTGAATCCCTTGCGAATCGGCAACTTCTTCCAACTTGAAGTTGCTCTCACTTTCAATAGATCACGCGCTCTACTAACATCGAAACTTAGAAACTACCATAAAACTCGGTTGTCCCTCGGTCATCCACCTCACCTATCAGTATAATAGAGAAACATGTTCTGAATAAAGTTACCTGGCTTTCGAGATTTAAAGATTGCTTCGTCCTTTTTATTTTTCGCTTTGCTACGCCACTAACAGTAACCGTCATACCTAGTTTTACAGTATCATGCATTAGTTCTTTATCCCAAGACTCATTCAAGCCTCAGTCAAGAGTGACTCATAAAGTTAAGCACAAGACTCTAAATTTATCTTTGAATTACATTTAAACTCACTGTATCACGTGAGTTTCAAATTGTAAAACGAAGTTTTGGCGGTTGCTGTTAATGGCAAAGTTTTTGTAAAGTAAAAAGGACTAATTTCTTAAAAGCCAGGTGAGTTTATTCAAGATTTTTTCTATTTATTCGAAAAGGAAATGTGGGTGTGGGTAACCGAAGGTTGACAAAGTTTTAAAATAGAGCGGGTCAGATTTTGCAGTGAACGAAATCAATTTGGAAGAAGTTTCTTCCAATTTGCAAAGAAGATTCAAACTTACTTTTAATGTTTTTATTGGACTTCGCAAATTGGAAGAAGTTTCTTTCAGCTTGCTAAGTAAACGCTTGGTGCTCAAGTTTTATGGCAGGCTGCCTTTAATGATTAAGTAGAGCGTAAAGCGCAGATGTTTTATGGGGGCAAAAGAAGTTTTATGGGGGCGATTCTGTTTGAAACCTTCGAGCACATTTTGTTAATGTGATTGAAAGGTTTCTTGAGAGAATTAGGTCGAAAAGGATGGAAGCTTGCATTTAGCGCAGACTAATTAATTTTGCCTAACAAAATAATAAAAATCAAAGGGAATTTAGATTTTTCACGCGGGCGGCTTTAGAAATCTTGAGTGAGTCTGGAGTCAAGTCTTAAGAAAGGCATATTTTGTACTGTACATACGCAAGGAAGAGAGTAGGATGATAGGTTATACGTGCCTGCAGACGATCGGTAAAGTCCGGTGTCCAGCTGCAGTTGACGGTGAACAGTCTGGAAGTGTTCAAATTGAGCACCAGACTGGCGTCGGAACTCGCGTTAGAGTTGGCTTCGGCGATGCCCTTTCGAGCGATGTAGAAAGAACCAAGGATTGGAGATTGCAGTCCAGAGTTCAGAAGCAAAACCTCGTCTGCGAAAAGACACGAACGTGTTTGTGTACACGGAAATATTTTCATAGTTGATGGACAAAAAAACTGACCAGTTCCGTAGGCAAATTCGGCGTAAAGACTCGGATCGTTCGGTTTGAATAGGAATTTATGAAATATTATTGGTCGATTGTGTTCGTCGGTGCCGGCGATCAATCCCGTCATGACATTGTTGGGATTGTCTGACGTCAGCACCACTTGGACTGGGTTCAAGATATTCTCGTCGTCGTAAATCTGTGATCAGAAATAGTCAAATTGTGACAAAGGTAAGGTGCACCAACTAGGCGGAGTCGTTGCCGTTTTTTTCTAAAGCTTAACTATAAAGATTTGCGATTTATTTTAAAGTTTAAATTAGTTTTAACTAAGAGGACCGATTGAAATAATCAATTTGGACTAATTATTTGCTTTTCTTTTATTTTAATCTTAGCTAATTTAAGTTTAGCTAACTTTTTAAGTTTTTAGTTAATAATTTTTGGTTTTAAAGTTGTAATTAAATAATTTAATGACCAGTATAACTAATTTATTTAATCAAATGCCAGGTAATTAAATACATGCTGCTCGTTTAATTAATTAATTAATTAATCAGGTTTGCAGTAGATTGTGATAGTTGTTGGTTTTTTGGGGTTTTTTTTCTGCTACCATGTAAGCTTCCGTAAAAGAAATAAAAAATACGTTCATTCCGTTAGAAGATGAATTCTTACGTTGATCACGACGTTGCGTTGGGCTGTGTTCGCAAAGGCGGTGAAATGTGTTAATCGTTGCTGGCCAATGGTGTTTATCTGATGGAAGAGAGTAGCGTTGGCTGAAATTAATTCTTTAGACTGGCCTCGTCGAGTCCACGTAGCGTTGAGTCCGGACGTGAGTTGAGCATTCCGATGCGTGACCATCGAGCGAAACGTTGTGCGCCCTTCCTTCTTGACGGAAATGAGCGCCACGTTGAGCGACAACAGATCGGCCACGTCCGGCGAATAGTCCAAATTTAAAGTGATTTCCAACAGGTTTTGAGCCAGTGCAGCACTGGCGTTCAAATGCACGTCCTAATAACATAATCAAAAATAAATAAGCACATAAAGTCTCATTATCTTTTCGCTTTTTTAAGATTCTAAGAAAAACCATAGGTTAAACCAGCTTGCGCAGGGTATTTAACTTTAAAGTAGGCCTAATTAAAACGAATACCTGTAGTAATTCATTAATTAATCAGCCTGAATAACCTTTCTCAATTTTGGACTTCGAAGAACTGCGTTGACAGTGTAAGCCTTCTCGCTCTGATCGACGCTGCGATCGGCGAAATCAAAGTCCAACTTGATGTGCTTCTCGGGATGACGCTGAACGTCCCACCAAAACGCCAAGTTTGTTTTGGTCGTCCTCGACGATTCCGAAGCTCGATTTTGAAATCGGCTTCCGGTTGCGAGAAGAGTGCGATTCGGATGCGACCATCTGAGACCGGCGTCGAGCGATTGACCGGCTGGATTTTTCTTCGCGTCGATCAGCCACCACCAAGCCTTGCAGTCCACGAGTGGTTGCAGTTGAGGTAGAAATTGGACATCACTATGGCCGTGCAGGTCGACATCCGAACTCCAGAGCAAGATGACGGACAGCGTCCTGTTGGTGTCGGTCTTCAGATGGAGGCTCCTGAAATCGGTTCGGTATCTCGGGTGCCTGATGAACAAGTGGACGGTCCTCTCGGGCGACCTGGGAGTCCGGACATACATTTGCGGAAAAATTGGAAAGAAAAAAATCGTAAAATGGAAATACATGTACATGGGTGTTGGAAAATTGAAATGCTCTGGCAATTAACCTCAATTAACGCGATTTTTTTTCATATATTGTGTAAATGTTCCTGGATATTGGACAACCTGCGACTGGAGCCGACGAACTCCAAAAGGACGTTGGCCGAACTTTGACGAGCGACGAGGTCGCGACGAGTCAGGTTCCATTTGAAGGTGCAGTCCACGCTCCAGTAGTTGGCCGACGACCTCTGCTTGCTGGTCGCCACGGCCACTCCGAAAGGCTGAAAGGAGTTGTCCACGTCCAAAGCGATCGTGCGATTCCGCCACATGTTGTTGTCGTCGGACATCCACTCGAGGATGGCGTCCACGAGGCTGGCGGAGTCGGCGTGCAGCGTGGCGCTCGCTACGATTCCTCGAGATCCTCTCACGCCCGTCAGTTGACCGTCGACGACGCGAACTTGTCGCGCCAACGCCGGATTGCCGGTCAAGTTGAACGAGCCTTCCAACTTGGACGACGTCAGCGAACCGCCATAGTTGAGCACAATCGATTTCTTAGTCGTCCACTGCACACCCAACTGACCCCTGACGTAGTGCGGCGGAGCTGGCGTCGACGACGTTCTCGTTTGAAGAAAGTCGTTGGAGATTTTAATTCCGTACAGCACTCCGGTGTCCATGGATCGACGATGACCAACGGTCGTCTCGCCTTTCAAAAGCCTAATAAACAAAGACAATAAATAAATAAACTTGTGCATGAAATTCCCTGAGTTAGCCTCATCTCATGTCCTCACGTACCCTTCTCTAAATTTATAACATTTAGGCCGGAATCACTAATGCAAATCTCAGACCTGTCTCGAACCAAGACTGCTTACCATAAAAATTATATATCATCTGCAGTTCTGCACGCAGTACCTCTCGATCGCATTACGCACTCACGAATTTTGACTGAAATGATGGTCCCTTCATAACCGGAAGTTGCTAAGGGTGGAATCACTAAAATGACTTTTAGAGCTGTCTCAACTTGAAAGTGGGAATACGTTATCTTTCGTTTCAGGTAGAACGGAGAAAGGACGTCATCAGAGCGCCTGTCTAGGGACTTTTTCAAGTCGAGACAGCTATAAAAGTCATTAGTGATTCCAGCCCAGCTAGGAAACATGGTTGGGCAAACGTTGGCGCAGACTTCAGCGCCAACGTTGTGTTAGGCAAAATTAATTAGTTTACACTAGACCTAAGCTTTAGCCAAATTCCTTCGATCCTTTTCAACCCAGAAACCTTCGATCACAATAACACAATGTGCTCGAAAGTTTCTAACAGAATCGCCACCGTAAAACTTCTTTGCCCCCAATAAAACATCTGCATTTTACGTTTCGCTTTAATTACACATTAAAGGCAGCCTGCCATAAAACCTTAAGAAACAAGCGTTTTCTTCGCAAGCTGAAAGAAACTTCTTCCAACTTGCGAAGTCCAATAAAAACATTAAAGAATCTTCCTTGCAAATTGGAAGAAACTTGTTCCAACTTTAACATTGTTCGCACTGCCAATTAAACTTGCTATACTTTCGCAACATCGCTTTTCGCAAAACTATCATAATTCTTTGTCAACTTTCAGTCAACGACACACGCACAGTGCTTTTCGTAAAAATAGAAAAACATTTGTGAATAAACTTAGCTGGCATTTCAAGATTAAAGACTGCTTCGTCCTTTTTACTTTGCTAATAACCACAACCGTTCAAAACTTTGCTTTACAGTTGGACGTGGCCAAGCGAGCAAACGTCGCCCGTCAAAGCATGCAATGAGGTCATTAAGTGTTGCAGGCCAAAGCCCAATCAAAGAAACCACGTTGTATATAAAAAGTGCGAAAGTTGCAACTTTTCAAGAAACAGACTTGTCAAGAAACAAAAATGTGTAATGATATTGTAATTAACCTGGTGGCAAAGTAAAAATAAATCTTATAAATATCTGTAATAAAAAATGTGTATATCTGTATAAAAAAGTGCGAAAGCTACAACTTTCAAGAAACAACATCAAATTAAGAAAAAACACTTTCTTCGCATGTTGTTGTTTCTTGAAAAGTTGTAACTTTCGCACTTTTGCAAGTTTATTGCATTAATCTGCAGCGATCGCTGCATGCAGATGCGGCGCCGCATGGACAGCAGATGCAGTCCGGCTGTACTGGCCGGACTAATCAAATGCAGGCTAATTTTTTTAAATAGAAAATCGATAAAGTAGGCCTAATTCAGTTTTATGAAATGAGAAGCTTTATATGCACAAAAAACAACCTACGGAAAAATGAAAACATAAGTACAAAACAAAAATTCAAATAATCGTCCGCCTCGAGGCTGACGATAAGCCATTTGCAGGCATAGGAATCCCTTTTTAAGGTCTGAAACTTTAATCAGAAAAAAGCAATAAAAACAGCTGCAGATCGACTTTTAAGCAGATCATTTTAAGCCACGTTTCATTTGATAAAACAGAGCGCTTTTGTGTTACTCCCCTAATGACAGCTATAGTGCTCTAGATAGAACCGGATGTCAAAATGGATCGAAGAATTTCCTTTTACCATCATATGCAATTTGGCGCCAAAACCAGACACCGGCTTCACTGATCACTCTTGCTTGTTGCCTGCATCCAACAACAGTATCTGTGATCCAAGTCACTCGAATTTGGACACCGCGGAACACCTCGGACAATATTGCTGCAGTTGAGCGGGTGAGATGAAATTTCGACCGTGTTTTGTCTAATTCCTAAATTGTTTAATTCTTAAATCCTATTATGATGCTAACTAGGCTCGTAGTATTTATACGCAGCACGGTATGTAATATACTGTGGCACTAATTAATGTCCGAGCGAGACGTTGGCCTATCGTAGCAGTAGGCCTACATCCATGCACCTCGATCAGAAAAATTCACATTGTAGAATAAATAGAAAATAATAAATAGAATAAATACCCGGTAATAAAAAAATAAATAAATAATATAAAAATAGATAATAAACTGAATAAATAATAAAATACGTTCTCGTAAGTACATAAGATGAGTTGATGACGTGCGGTAGGCCTACAATCCCTACATGCAGCTTCCCGTTTAGTTTTCTCGCTTTTTCTTGATTAATGATTACATTTCAAGTGCTTTAACGTACGACATATAACTTGCAACCAAAAATGAACTGAGCATGTACGAGTATGTTGTACGAGTATGGAGATAGAGCAGAGCAGCTTCTGAGCTAGGCTCTGAGATAATTAGATGCGCCTAGATTCCAAGTTTCCACATTCTAGCGTCAGACATCACGATCTGGCACACGTGACAAACTGTTACAGTATACAGTGTACATTGTATACAATTGTATACCAGGACTTGCTTATATCGATTAAAGTTAAGTGTCTGTTCTTGGTGGATGGAAATGCGATCTTTCGCTGATAATAAGAGATGACTTCATCAACGTGTTTCTAGGAAACTCGAAGCTTGCTTTTCTTTTCTTTTCATTTTTTTTCTTCTCAAAATTAGGCCTGCTCATCTTCATCGCCGCGCGCACTTTTAGTCACTGCACGATCACGATCAGGTAAATCGGCAAGAGTCATTCACGATGTATCGACGCACTTGCTCGATGTCGATACCTCCAACAGTTGCTGAA
>JAQIYI010000834.1:0-15107 GCA_034700265.1 Polyzonium germanicum | reverse complement strand
GTCCTGACAACTTCCGTCGTCCTGTCGTCCGTCGTCCGTCGTTGCAAATTGTCGTCCGTGTGAAACCAGTGTAAGCAGCTTATTTTTATCTGAGTTTGGTACGATAAGATATTTATTTTTTATTTTAGATCCCAATTATAGGGCATTGCGTAACATTATGCCCTTACCAGCTTTGACAGTTGCGATTTTTCTAATTTAGGCCCAAGCCAGTTACCTAAATCCGCATTTTATACGCAGTGTGAACGGGGGTTTCTTTAAATATCTGTGGGGTTTTGCGCCATAAAATTATAAATTCGCCAAACAGTACATGTACAATGAAGTAAAGCAGTTTAGAAAGGGGGATGAGGGTCTGCCTTCTGGAAAAAAAAACAGCATCAAGATAAGATCACTCATTAAAATGACCCTGAGATTAGTCATGGCTTGATAAAAGCAATGCTTCTGCACGCACGTCCTCAAGATTGGCGACCATCATTGGCATGTAATGGCATATCGTATTCAGCAATTTGAGGGATAAGGGGGATCTAGCATTTATATCAGCTGCTGCTCCTCTCAGTATCCTCTATGTATATAAGTAGGCCTACATGGCTACAATCAATCTTTTATTTTATTCTTTAATTTAGTCAAGCACCCCCCCTTTCAACACAAATTGTATCACCATAAGACAGTACTTTAATATCTGCCCGCGACAAACTGTAGTGTCGTTCGTCTCGGATGAATTTCAGACACGTCTAGAGTTTGTCAATTTTCCAAAAAAAAACTATGCAACCAGACGAGAATGTAGCTTATTTTGCGGGCAAATAATGCAGTAATCTCACAAATAAGCCTACACAATTTAGGCCTAACAGGCAGGAATTTCAAAGATATGGTGCCCGAGCCCAATAAATTGTGTAAACAAAGTGAACCAACCTCACTACATGTAGTTAAATTACGGTAACCACCTTTGGCGACCCTTAATTAGGGTGCCCTTACAACCCTCCCGACCAAAACAACTCCATCCATCCATCTTTCATTATTATTTGCTCGTAGATCGGGCGGGTCCAAAACACGTCAAAAACTTACCATGCAGTTCTTGCGGAATTCGGTTACTGGACGCCATTTTCTACTCTCGGTTTTCGGTTATTTTTTTCTTTTCCGCCCAGCTAACGCGTCATAATGTTAATTTGCAACCTTTCGTCGTTATGAAATTCGCGAAAATACCGGGGAAACATAGCGAAATCATCACACAGTTCTCGAAAGACGAATACATTTTTTTGCAACAAAAAAAAGAAACTTGGCAGATTATTGTAAAATGTGTCACAGTTAGTTTCGTTTCTTGTCACTGGGTGGCGCTCGTGACGCCTAATGACGTCACCAATCGACATCATTGCCACCTAGCGAGCGCGCAGAGAAACAATAACACATTAAAACTCGTAGACTCTTTTAGTCTCTTTTCATTCTTTTCGTCTTTGTCTTCGTTTTGTTTGTCATTTTGTCAACATTGGTGAGTATATCGACTCTTAAAGCAAGTTAATTTATTAACTTTAGTTTGTTAAAAGTGAGGAAATTTCAGTGGCAGCGATGGGAACTGAACCGACATCCCACCCAGGTCGCTGGTCGAGTGCTAGATTAGATTCACGGATCCCACAGAATTTAGAAATAGGCCTAGTTTAGGCCTGAATCACTAGCCTAATGCTGTTTAGAAAATACTAAAAATAGGCATTTTTATTGAGGGAAAAAAAACTAAAATTACAAAAAAATATAACCTTTAAAAGTAAAATGATTTGAAAACCCTAAAACTAGTAATTAAAACTTTGCCCTGCAAAGACGAGCTCTGAAAATCAAACATTAGGCCCATTCAAAAACGTTTTCTTATTTTAGGAAATGATGAGAAACGTGTGTGGACAGATACATTTGATTCACTACCGCAATCCGCTTCCGCTAACTTCATTTATCAGAGGTAGGTATACTATAGAAGGCCTATAGGGTTGCCACTTGCATGGCAGTATAATTTAAATCAGATAAAATTAATAAATAAACAAGGACTAAACAAGACACAAGATATATGGTTCAGTCGTTAGAGTGCCACGAAGAATTAATTGATTCCTCATGGGTTCAAATCCCGCGCATACCACATAAATAGTTGTCTAATTGTTTGCCCGCGGGCCACGCACGAGCTAATTGCTTATGTCAGACCCCCTGCCACAAATAATTAAATAATAAATAACTTATGTGCGAATATGCCTCTAGAGGAGTAGAGAGGGATATTATCGGTTGACTAGGATGATAATTGAAAAATATTGCGCCAACTGATAAATATTTATGGTCAAATTTTAAATCAATTTAAAAAATAAGTTTCTCTCGTAAGAAAATCCTGCGCTAGGCCTATATGCCTACATCTAGAATAGACCTTCATTGGCTAGCTATAAATCACCTACTACTCGAAACGGACCCAAAAAAGGCGTGTTCCCATTACAATTTAGCCGCCCTTTGAGTGAGGATCAAGGAGCTGTCATGGCATCAGCCGTCGACGTCGTGCCTGATGGTAGCCGTGATGATCTCAAGTTGAGCGCCATCAAGCATTTGCTCGAAAAGCGCAAATTCGCAGAATTGAATCGAGCGATCTTGGACGCGCAGAATTCGCAGACCCTGCAGAACAGCGGATGGGATCTGGTGCCGCTGGTGTGCAGTCTGGTGACGGACCGAGGTTTCGTGGAAGCGTGCGCAAACACGCTGAAGAATCTGGCCAAAGTTGGAAATCCTAGAGAGCTTCTGGTCGCCCTTTTGGAACAGTTCGAATTTCTGGACGCCGACCTCAGGTTCCAGATGCTTCTGGGCGCCATTCAGACGGTTCTGCTCAGACTGCTCGACGATATTAATTCGGATAACCCTGGCGGCGTCGGATCGGCTCGATGGCAGCAGTCGCTTCGATGGGTGCTCGGCACCCTCGACGGACACGTGAGGAATCATCTTCCGATTCCGAAATCTCACGGACTCGAAGGCAAGGCCAAGATGCTTCAAGATTCCGATCCGGACGTGATGACTATCGAAACTGCCGTGCACGATTTGATCCAATTCTGCGAGCCATTTATAAGACGATTGCTGCTCGAGGACGCGTCGAATAATCTACACCGTCGAGAACTTCTGGCCGGATTTCTGGTTGAAGTTCTTCATCCGGTGGCTCACGTGGACATCGACGCTCCCGAAGGAATTCCAAAAGGGACGTTGAGAGTGCACTCAGAAAAAATCGTCTCCGACTTGGCCGACTTGGAAGACGATTTCTATAAGTTTTACGACAGGTGAGAAGAGAGGCCTTTGAACTTTAAAACAAACAAAAATCAAATCTACAGGGTGTGTCCGAAAAGGGTGGAACTAAAAAACGAAACGATTTTATATACAGTACCGTAGTTAAATAAATAGTTATTTAACTATTAAAAAATGGTTTCACCTGTTTCAGACACCATGTACTCAACGTGAATGGATGAAACGGCCTTAAAATCTTTTGTCGTTTGATTCAAACAGGATCCAAGTTGACTCGTCTTCGTCGGACATGTTCAACGGCAAGGTCTCTCTTCAAGCTTTGGGCACTCTGTTGTTCGTGGTCCACGTGGTGGGACATCGCAAAGAATGTCTGCCGTGCCTCTACAGTCATCGTTACACGTTCGAAGCGTCACTTCCGGCCGTCCTCGACCTTTTAGGAGCGCAACGTGGAAATTGTTCCATTTTGAAGGATCAGTTCAAGACCGATAAAGGTTTGCGATTGGTCGCGCAGTTGCTCAAGTACGTAAGAGACAAAGAATTGGAGGAAGAAGTGCTCGACTTGCCAGCCGTCACCGAATTGGTTCTTTGCTTCGAGCGAATCGCCGTCTTCGAGAAGTCCATCGAGACCAGACAGCTGGCCATCAAACTGGTTCCGATCTTGGTAAACAAGTTCAACGACCAAGGACGCTATAAATTCATTTACTCTCTTCTGAACGCCATCAAGCATTCCGGCGTCAAGAGCATTGTCGTCGGCACTTTCAAAGATCACGTCCTTGAAAGTCTTTCGAATCAGCAGCTAGGTCTAGTTAATCCGCTGCTGATTGGTCAGTCGCTTCAGAAAATGATAAAGCTCGTCACTGCGCTTCCAAAGGGCGTCGAGACTGACCTGCTGGACCACAGCGAACGCGTCCTGGCCGCGCTCAATTTTCTTCGTTTCCTGTTCCTGCGAGACGACGTCGACACGAACGTCACCGGCATCTGGGACGTTCGCGATCCACTCAGAAACGACTTCTTGAACGTGATCCTGAAGGCTCTGGACATTTCCAAAGCTCATTATCAGTTGGAGATGAAACATCAGTCCAAGAAGGCGGTCAAAAAGTCGAACAGTGCCCACCCGAACGTCTCGGTAGAAGGACTCGATCTGCCGCCGATGCTGCATGAGCAGACGATCCAGTGCCTGAAGAGCGCATTGATACGATTGGACATGATTCACGGTGTCGTCATCCGAGTTCTGGAAATTATGGACGGAAAGAAATAATAATTAGCTTGAACCCATTTTTTTTTTTGCTTTCAAGAATTAATTAATTAATACTAATTCTTGTTTAAATAAAAAAAAAGTTGCATTAGAAATCAGTTTATCACTCTTGTTTGTAAATTAAGATAGAAATTATTTTCTTGACCACAATTTAAGGTACCGGAAATTAATTTAATTTTCTTCTGAGCGGTCATATTCTTTGAGACCGTGGTTTCGGTTCCAGCTGGTGTCACTTTATTTTCCTCAAAATGACCGCTCAAGAGAAAATCATATTAATTATGCTTGTAAATTACCATAATTAAAAATTAATACTGGGCTACTATAATATCTAGTTGGAGTGCGCTCGATATTCAATCATTATTTTTCTCGTTGGCCTTGACCATAAATATTTTTGTTTCGGAAAGCATTTCTCAATTATCCCATTGGGCATCATAGTAGATCATGATGTAGTGGAAACGGAATAAATATAAGCCTGATGTACTTTTATCAATGCCAACGCAGGCAAGCATTTAATATACGTAAATATAGGCCTATATATTTTGAATCTTCATTTAATTTAGGCTTTGTTACGAGTGGATTGAAGGCTCAATTCGAGTACGATTTCAAGAGTGAACAAAATGCCGACCATAGTTCAAGGTGAATTCGCTTGCTTGCACGCATTAGGTTGGCATAATAAGGTTGACACAAACGCGATTTGAGACTTGTCTTTCAAATTGTAATTCTATGGAGTTCATAAAGTCTCAAGTCGCGTTCATGTTTTTCCTTAGACAACTCTTAAGGGATACCAACGTAAGCCTGTCTTGATCATTCGCCCTTCTGTAAAAAAAAGTACGCGATCGTGACCATAGATTTCTTACTTGCAGTGAAGACGAACCGGCGATCAATGCAGAAGCAGCGAAACGGCGGATCCTCGAAGCGTCTCTTCCCTTAGTGCATCAACATGGATGGACGTGGCAGACCATCGCTACAGGTCCCGCTAGATTCGTACTTGCAGTATTAATTCAGGCTTAATTAACGTGGAGTTGGCGTGCTGGTGCATCTAGGTGCCGAGTCTATAGGATATCCTGGTGTGGCGCACGGAATGTTTCCACGTGGCGGCGTCGAACTCATCCATTTCTTCAACGTCTCTTGCAACCGGACACTCGTTGCTGAACTCGAGTCTCGAACTAAAGAAAGGTTTTTTTTTTTTAAATTGTCTCAGTTAGTTGTAATGGATGTTGTTAAGTTTTGAATTTTGTTAGCAGTTAAGAACATATTTTATGATTTTTCAAGGAAGCAACGCTTGATGAACAACGTCCAAACGTCCTTGGAGATCAGATTGAAGATGATTATTCCGTACATTGAGACATGGCCAAAGGTAAGTACTGTGGTACAAATAGAATTTGCACATGCAATGTGCAATGTTAGCACCAACTTAAAACTAATTTAATCAAACTTTTCAAAATAAAATTCCACCTTAATTTTATAACAAAGGCGATGGCCATACTGTCGCTTCCGTCAAACATTCCACAATCGACGAGAAACCTATCAGTCCTCGTCGATGACATCTGGTACTATTCCGGCGACCGGACTGCGAAAGTATAGAATCTAAACAAAACACAAATGTACGTAAACATTATCTTACATGAAACATAAACTTCTTATTTTTACTTTTTGAATAATACGAATACTTAGTTCGACTGGTACACGAAGAGGTTAGCTTTGGGTTCCATCTATTTCGCCACCGAGTTGGCCATGATTCAAGACAAATCCGAGGATTTCAGCGACACGTGGATCTTCTTGACGCGTCGTCTTCACGAACTAGAACAGGCAAGCAATTAAAAAAAAACCAAACAGTAGTTGATTGTAAGGAGCAGAAATGATTATTTTTTTAAATTATCAAACGATTACGTCACTATGTTTACAGATGCAGAACTTGGCGACCGGGGTTCCAAACTTCGTCAATGGACTGGCCACCACGGTAATTCCTATTAGTCAGACAAAAAAATTCTAGAAACGCAAACAAACAAAGGTGAAAATTAAAACAAATTTCTAATATTTAGTTTCAGAACATGCTTGGTTTCGGAAATGGATTCAAACGCTGAACATTAATTGGAGGATTATTGAATTTATCTGCTTTCAAATTTAAATGGTGTTTCAGAGTATTTGTTTCAACATGTTTTATTTATTGTAATTTCAACTATTCGTAAAAAAAACTCGGTATGAAAATCATTTTGTTATCACATAAACACAACGCACACAAAAAACAGCACACAACAGCACTTGTGGCGGTAATTAAAGTTGTTGATTTGAAAGTTGAAAACGCACGCAGGAAGAATTTTGTGAATATTTCATTATAATCATGTTTTCGCATTTTGGCCATAATATATGTGCAAATATTATACAGAAGAGTTAACACTTCAACCTGGTTGATTAGTTCAACAAGCTCCACTCATCTCGTTAAATTGTGCTGCGATGAGTTGTACGTTCGATTAATATCTCAAGTTGAACGAGATTAGTTGCGTACTCAATTCAAAATTTTAAATGGCATAAATTCTAGGCGAACAGCTAATCTATATCTAATTAGTAAATTACACATACAGAAGTTGGCGCTCACACACAGGCACGCGCGACAGAAGCGGCCACGAACATTTTTTAGAAGATTTTGACTGCAACGTGTGTGACGGCCTGCGAGTGTGAACGCGACATTCTAATATAAAAATTTTGTTTTATTTTATATAATACATGTATTTAGGACTGTTTAGGCCTTCTATATACAGGAGTTAGTTTTTTTTTTTTGCATGTAAAGTGTAAACGAGAGGCACAAATCAAACCGCGCATCGAATCGAACCCCGTTCAGTTTCGTACTTTCATTATTCACACGAAGTTAAGATTTAATAAAAAGATTTATGAATAGGAAGACACAGTCGATGCAGGTCGCGATGGGGCATTTTTTTCTTGGAACTTTCATATGTAGGCCAAAGTCATATTTGGTAGCCATATACAAGTATGTAGGGATCTATTATTGCATTTAAGAACTCACGCAAAAAAAAAAAAGTGAAAACACTGCAAGGCCATCATCTACATTGTACAATGTAATCGCCGTAGCCTAATCACGCGGCCTACGCACGCCCGTGTTAAGATTTCTTACTTTACTTTTCTTCTGCTTTCTTTACAAAATTGTAGGTCTAGCGCTAATAATCGTCACACTTGAGGCTAGAACAACTTTAAACGATCGGAGTCATTACAGATTGGCATTTAAGTGTCCTGCACGCAAGTGTGAATGAAGGTTATCAACACATCATGCGGCAAGAAGTGACTTCATGAAGACTCCTTAAAGAGCGATGTGCACATTGCAAAACTGCTCACGTCTGGTCTCATCCCCATCATTAACGAGTAGCCGGACGGGATCAAGAACCTAATAAAATCAGTATTTAATCGACCCGAATAAATTCAAATTAAAATGTTAAAGTTAGTCCTTTCTGCATCTAATGATTTAAGGCGCAAAAAAAAATCATTTTTGATGGAAAAAACGATTGCACTTTGTAAACGATAATACCATTCAAAAAATACGGACAGTGCAGAACTTTGATATACAATTCAATGACCCCATCATCCGTAGAACGTATAATTTGCTTAATTAAGGCTATAGGACTATAAGAAATTAATTATTTTGGATTGAGTGTTAGGCTGTGTTCACACTCGACGTACCGGTAATTCGTAGTTAGCCTTTGACATTTTACGTTCTTAGCCAGCCAAAGTTCAATAAAAATTGTTTCTGAAAATTTCAGCGAGTCTTAGCTTGAATTAATTATTTGCAAAACTATCAGACATGTATTTTACTGTTTTACAATTTACATCAAATGCCAATTGCCTAAGCTTTGCATTTCTTACAAATATAGCCTAGCTGCCTAGGCCTAATTCCGAGAAATTTTAGAATATTTTGAAAGACCTCAACCATGTTTGAATATTAATTTTAATCCTGACAAGAGTGGAAAAGGTTTTTAAAATTAAAAAAAAACTGGTCTCAACGTGTGGCGATGAATATTTCTATACCCAATGACGTCATAATGATGAAAATGTGGGTTTTTTAAAAAGCATTTTTAGACCTAGGCTTGGCCTATATTTGGAAAGTATTTTTAAAAGCATTTTTCTTTTTGTTAAAAAGCAATTTTTATTTTTAAAAGAATTAAGGCTATATAAACATTTGCGCCTAACCTAGGCTGTAGTTTTATTAAAACCATTAGGCCTAGAATCATAATATTCATTGAAAAAGCAAATAAATTGTGCGAGTGAGCGAAGCATCCGATTAACAGACTCGAATCGCACGCGTGCACAGTGCACACGCACTTGTTCCGCTTGTTCGCACTTTATTGTAGGGTCATCCTGCATAAACGTGTCATGCGCGATTTTGCTCGGCTAATTGAGGTTGGCTCAACGAACGTAAAACGTAAGCTTAATTAAATGTACGTCAAGTGGAAGGCCAGCTTCAGTCAACAATTCTTCCTACTTGCCCGTTAAAAAAAAAGGAAACGTTGAACGTTTTCAGATCGGATACCGTTTTACGCCGAGGTAGTCGACCGGCTAGTAGTGTCCTTCCTCGATGTATCCTCGTATTCTCGTCGGCAAAGGCAACTCTTGGATGAGGTCGACGCGGATATACTGCCGAATGACGAAGCGGCACAAGTACTGCAGCGATCGCACTTCCATGAACCGCGACACGGGCTTGGTGAGGCGCACCGGATACGAAGGAGCGCCCGGAGTTCGCGCTCGCGAATAGCAGAAGACGCCCGACTGCGAGTAGCTCATCGAGTGCTCGATGAGGCCGACGATCGTGTCGTGCCCTTCGGACTCCGGTTGAGCGTAGAAGCTGAACACCCCGTTGCAGTGCTCGATGCGAGTGTGCAACGTCTTGCCGAACGAGCGAAAGCTGAGGCTGAGCAAGTATCGGTCGTCAGAACTGTCGCGCACCAAAAACGCGCCGTCAGTCTGGTCGGCCAGCTTCTCTTCGGCTTCGCCGCGCGTTATCGGACCCCAGTACCAGCCGTATTTGGCCAATCGGAAGAGCTCGACCGTCAGACCGCCACCTGCTGCACCACCTGCATACGATTCGCCGTTCGTCTGCGACAACCGCCGCAGCTCGTACTGAGCGAGGATGTAGTCGCTGACGGACGGACTGTCAAAAGACGGTGATGTCATCAAAGGCACTCTGCGCGTTTTGAGAGGAAAATAAAATAAATATAAACTTAAACCTAAGGTAGCCTGCTGTTATGGTTAAATTAAACAAGGCTAGTAATTAACATAAATACATATAACAGTCACAAATATTTTTGCTGCACATTTGCGTGGTAACTCCTCACGTGACCATTTTTGTTCACAAAGCATGTGAGAGGTTGCATGCGAATTTTAACGGAAATTCGCAGCAAGAATTGGTCCATGTGAAGGCTATGGGTCGGGCACTCGATCAGGTTGCATGTGGATTTTAAACTTACGGTGATATGTGGGAACTCGATTCGGGCAGTTGAACGTCGTGGCTCTGCCGTCGTTCCATGATGGCCGTCCGATGCGTCGGCTGATCGCCGTTGACGTAAATCGCAGGCAGTACGGCGGTGGATTGGCCGACGTCGTCGGGCTGATGTTGCAAGTTGCAGTCTCTGGTCACGCCCAGTCTTCGGAGGACCTGATGGGCTGCCGATGAGATGACGGGCGCTGGCATCGGACAAATCGCTCCTCGGCCCTTGGAAGTGCTGCTCTTGCCTTGCGCTGCCTTCATCGTGCATCCAGCGACGTCCACGACGTCAACGTCGCCAACTGCGCCGGCGGCGCATGACCTGGGCGAGTTCCAGGGCAACTTTCGTCGTAGCGTTCTCAGAATTTTACCGTAACTTCTGCCAGCCTCGGGCATCTTTTTGCCGTCGTCTTCCGCCGCCGCCATCGTCGTCGTTCCAACAACGACGTCGTCGTGCTTGTTGACGTCCTTCGAACTGGACCAATGGCGGCCAGCTCGATCACCTGCCGATCCTCCCCCTGCAGATCCCAGAACGGACGGCTTCAACTTCCCCAAACCCATCCTTTTGGACAGACAAAATCATTAGTCATTCGTCATTCGGCGTCGACCGGATCCTACTAAGCACTATTAATCAAATCTTGATTTAAGCTAGTTGATCAAAGTTTAACAAATTACGTTCGTAAGAAAACTGCGACGAAAACTTCCTCCCATCCAGAACCGCGGCCGCCATCTTTGTTTTTTAATTTTTTCTTCTTCATTTTTCAGGCAGTGTTGCCAAATCGCACGATACTGCACGATAGACGATTTTTCAACGCCTGCCGCCATTACATGATAGTTTTGTTGATTTTTGTGCGCTTATTTTATCAAATTTATTGATGTACGACGGTTTGGCGATCTATGAAACCGCATATTATAAGCTACCGGCGCTCACGAATTCTAACAGTATTCTCTAATCATAACCGGAAGTGGCTAAAGCTGTCTTGACTGGAGACAGGTCTGAGATTTGCACTAGTGATGCCGGCCTGAATGTTATCAGTGATTGAGTTCAATTAAGGGGCATCGATATTTTTTAAAAAGACATTTTAATCATTGTCGTTTGTTTGAAGCATACTGCTGCTTGTATTTAAATTCTTAAAATCACTTTAAATTAAAAGCGACAATTTAAATTTGTCACTTTGAAATTAGATTTTTCAGTTTAAAACTTTAAATAATAATTAATTTGTCACTTGAAATTAAAGTTTGTCACTTGAAAATAAAATTTGTGACTTGAAATTAAAATTTGTCACTTGAAATTAAAATTTGTCACTTCAACTTATTTGTCA
This sequence comes from Polyzonium germanicum, assembly GCA_034700265.1. Taxonomy (NCBI): domain Eukaryota; kingdom Metazoa; phylum Arthropoda; class Diplopoda; order Polyzoniida; family Polyzoniidae; genus Polyzonium; species Polyzonium germanicum. Next base: position 3,805 of record JAQIYI010000834.1, on the reverse strand, counting down.
CTTCAAATTAAAATTTGTCACTTCAAATTTAAATTCGTAATTTTAAAATCCAAATTTGTCACTTGAAATTTAAATTGTTACTTTAAATTAACCTTTTATAGGATTAAAGATTTGAAATAAAATGTACAAAGTCTGCCACCGTCAATTTTGGAACTTTTAATTTAAACTAATAAGCTGTTAGACTACTCAATGTAATGATTAAAATTAATCTAATTGCTGCATTTAAGGTTAATCAGTACGGTACCGAAAGTAAAAAAAAATTTATTAAATATTCTAAAAATGATTAATTCTTGTGATGGTTTTTATTTCAATTGCTGGTGGACTTCAAGTCAGAATTGTTCATGCGATTTGGCAACTAAAAAAATGAAGCAGTTTTGGTTAAGGCGTAGTTGATTTTCAGTTATGCTAGCATATGCAGACCTAGTTAAGAGTAGCTTAACTTTAGTTCCAGTTAAAGTCGCGCGCGCTCATGCAAGGCAGGCAGACAGGGCACGCAGATTGACATGCAGATTCACGAGCCAAAAATAATAATTAAATAAAAAAGCAGAAAAATCCTCTCGCCCTCTCTTTAAATCTCTCGCCTACGACGGCTAAAAATAACGATTTGTCGTGCACGGCACACACACACAATGTTGGCCTAGAAAACAAAACCTGAGCCCAGGCGTAAAATTTGCTCTCGAATCCAAAAATAGTGTCAAACCGAGCAAATAAATTAAGAGAGTTTCTAAACTTGGAGCCAAACTTAGAAAAACAACTGCTAATGGCAACCTGGGATAAATATAGGAGAGACGACTCTGTAGGATGAGACGCGCGCGCGACGGCGATATTTCTCGTCCGCGAGGGCTATTTTCTTTTAGCGCCAAAGCTCGATCAGGCGCAGGACTCTTGACTCTGAGTCCGGAGACACAAGAGTTGACTTGTCGTAAAAAAACAACGCAAACAACAACAGCAATTGTCACAACAACAGGAATTTTTGGTGACGAAGCGCTGCATGTAGGTCCTTAACATTTATGGTTTACCCGCACATACACATTCGAGGTGGCCAACCTAGAGAGACTCGCGACTTGCAAAAGCATACAAGCTGATGGACAATGAGGATCAGATCATGGAGATGCCCGAACGAACATTTGGTTGTTTACTTTTCTTACTAAATATTGGCACGCACGACCAGACTGGACGCATATTTCTCTCGTCTCGAACATCAATTGCATCTCCAGAGTTATTTTTTTATTTTTTAAAGTCCTCCACCTACTCCACCAAAATCCAAACTAAAAATTAAACCAGACCTTAAAAGTTTACGTCTTGAAAAGTACGAAGTTGAAAAGTTGTGCAAACAAAAGAGAAAGAAAACAACAAATTAAAAAACTCACCAGACACAGACGCAAGCTTGCACCTCTCACATTAAGCGTTTACGCTTGAGGTAAACAAGGAATATATAATTCCGCATGTCTGAAGATCTTCAAGATTCGAACGAGTTCCTGCTGGCCTCGACGACGTGACGATCCCAGAAAACAGGAACAGGCCTATAGGGTGCAATGTGGTTTTCATCGTTCAGGAAGGCGCACGATCAACTTTGCTGGTGTTATTTGTGCTGCGGCGTACTGCACTGCTGACATATTCGTCTGTCCGTCCGTCCAAGGAAGACTTGAGAAAGATGTGCCGCCCCAGTTTCTTCAAGTTCTTCTTTGCAGAGGATCATCTCATCAGCTGCAGTTTGCGTCGCCACGCGTTCGCCTCGTGCTGGTCCTGCAGGATTAACAGGATTAACAATCCGGATTAGAATTTGATCGGATAAACTGCGCAACGATCTGTGGACAAATCGACAGATCAATTACCTGCAATTACCTCCATATTTAATTGAAAGGTGAGTTGTTCAGAAAGCACAACGAGAATTAATTATGTTTTTTTAATTGACCGAGCGAGCGAAGGGCACGTGACTTTGACGCCCGTCTTCGACTGTCCGAAATTTTTGTCATTCTATGATGCCGTGGCGCTACAAGTTGACATTAATTTAGATTAACTGCGTTTTTTTCTCGACGATTTTGTAACGTGCCATTTGAGTCCGCTATAGTCTTTAGCTCGCTCGTGCAATTAAAATAAAAAAAATATTATCATTAGTTTCTGAACAACCATATAGCACCAGTACTCACGGCCATGATCCGACGCCTGAGCATGAAAGGTCGTGCGAAGCGGTCAGCGTCCATCGCTGTGCCGATGGGTCACCGGATGTTCGACGACCTCCGCCTTCAAGAGAGCGTCGACGATGATGATGACGACGACGAGAACGATGATCACGATCACGATGACGATGACAGTCGAAGACGTTCCGACCAGAAGTCATCGTCGACGAAGACGACGTCGTCGTCTTTGGCAAGGTCCAAAAGCGAGAGACACTATCAGTCGACGGGCAACGTTAGGGCGTGGACCGAGTCGGATCTCCAAGACTTATCGGCCGACAGCTGGCAACGCTATTACTTGCGATGCTTCAGCGTCACGCCCAAAGGCGTCATCAGTCGTGGCGATTACGTGCGGTATCGTCGAGTTGGTCGAAGTCTGAGCGTCGTGGCGGCCAACAAATCGGCCGATCGGTTGCCGATCATCGGTGCGCGCTCGGACCAGCCTGATCACACCAAGAGTCCGTCGGTGGCGATGGCGGCAGCTGCTGCGGCGGCGGCGACTGCGACGCTTTTGACTGTGCCTGTGGATGGCGGCGGCGGCGGAGGAGGAGCGTCCACGTCCACGGCCAGCTCGTCCACGACGTCCGATTTCAACATCGAAGAGTTCATCGTCTACGTCGTTGGATCGACCGGCGTCGGGAAGACGGCGTTGACGCATCAGTTTACGACGTCTGAACACATTCTCAATTCTAAAGAAACAGGTACATTACCGTATTTAGAAAGTTAATTAATAACACTACAATGTATGTCTTATTTTCTTCAGACTGACTCACGACTGTCTCAACTCGATCTCAAGCCAAGCACGCAGTGTAGGATTCAGCGGGTTTACCGGGAGGGAATTTCCCCTTTGTGCAAAACGATTCTTCTTAGCTGACCGGTACCCTTTGTGACCCTTTGTCAATTTTGTTTTTTTTTGTTTTTCAAAACTCCATCTCATTCAAATCTCAAGTCAGGCTCAAACTATCAACTGTAGGAGCGTTGCAATACAACTATGGTTACAAATAAATAAATAAAAAATACTAAGTCTTATACAGGTAATAAGATCTAAATAATTGTCTAACAACGCTCAATATCACCTAAATTCTACCTTTTACTAGATATGCGTCTCAACTTCTTTGGCGCATTTTCTCTGGCGTCCCATGTCGCCTTCCAGCGACCATACACGGCATGTGTCTCATTTTGCGCACTTTATTTATCCCCCACGCCACCAAATCTTCAAAAGGCCAAAGTGTCATTTTGCAATATTTGGAAGATCGATGGAACAAAATGGCTTTTAACAGTGCACAAATCCTAATTTAGCGTACGCTTAAAATAATTGATTGGGATTGCCCGACGTACTGTACGTACGCTAGATTATTTCAAGAATGGATAAGAATCTCAGCTGAGGCCTCTCTCTGCTTGCTCGTCAATTAACATTTGAGTTATTTTTAAAGAAAAGGAAAAAAAAATCTTCTTCCAACCGTAAGGCGCCTAACTGTGCCGTAAATGATTGGTGTACGGTTGTTTTTCCTTTCAGAAAATACACAAGAAGACGAAAATATAAACATACGGAGCAGTTTTACGTTAAACGTTGAGTCGTCGAAGAAAAATTATTACGCAGTTAAATGCGTAAAAACAGACGTACGACG